>LBNU01004729.1:0-14840 GCA_014162995.1 Artemisia annua | reverse complement strand
AAACAACGAGCACGAGAGTCTTCATAAATCGGGGTAAATCCTGAACATACACAAATAACCACGAAACACGAGTATTGGAAGAGGTCGCCCCTCCTCACGTCACTTATTAGAAAATAAAAAGAAAATAAAAGGATAAGCACGGGGTGCCTCCCACGAAGCGCTTTGTTTTTGATTACCGAGTCACGTAGCTTGACTCGATCCCCGAATTCAACTGTCCTTGGGGAAAGTTTGGAGATTCGGGACAACCATGGGTGGTATATCCCCTCCGAAGTAATGTTTGAGACGATGACCGTTCACCTTAAAGTTGGGACCATCGGGTTGAGCTAACTAGACGGTGCCATAAGGAAAAACATGGGTAACGGTGAACGGTCCTGACCAACGGGTTTTGAGTTTGCCCGAGAAAATCTTCAATCGAGAATTGAAAAGAAGGACTCGATCACCAATGTTGAAAACGTGGTCTTTGATCTTAGCATCATGAATCCTCTTGGTTTTCTCTTTGTAGATCATAGAATTCTCATAGGCTTGATCCCTAAGTTCGGTCAATTCATTCAATTGAACTTTTCGGTGATCACCCGCGGTTTTTAGGTCAAAATTAGCTTGTTTCAAGGCCCAGTAGGCCTTGTGCTCTAATTCAATGGGCAAGTGACAAGCCTTTCCATACACCAACTTATAAGGAATACACCCGATGGGGGGTTTTGTAAGCAGTGCGGAAAGCCCATAAAGCATCATCTAACATATCGGCCCATGAGGCATGATTATCATTTACGGTCCTCTCTAATATACATTTCAAGCCACGATTGGAAACCTCAACTTGACCGCTCGTTTGCGGGTGATACGCGGTAGAAAGACGATGGGTAACTCCGTACTTAAGCATAACTTTGGCAAATTGATCGTTACAAAAATGAGTACCGCGATCACTTATAATAGCACGAGGAGTTCCAAATCGGGAAAATAGACTCTTCAAAAATTTCACAACAACTCGGGCGTCATTGGTGGGGAGCACCTTTGCTTCAACCTATTTTGACAAGTAATCGACGGCCATGAGTATATATTTATTCCCTCGAGAAGACGGGAATGGTCCCATAAAGTCAATACCCCAAACATCAAAGATTTCACAAACTTGAATCGCATTTTGAGGCATCTCATCTCGTTGTGAAATTTTTCCTTGTCGTTGGCACGAATCACAAGACTTCACCAAGTCTTGTGCATCATGGTATATCGTCGGCCAATAGAAGCTGGAATCAAAAACTTTCTTAGCGGTGTAGTTGGCACCATGATGTCCCCCTGTGAGTCCATTGTGGCATGCCATAAGTCTCTCATCGGCTTCCTTGCCGTGAACGCACCGCCGGATCACTTGATCCGCACAAACTCTAAACAAATAGGGGTCGTCCCAATAATAATGCTTAACGTCCTTAAAAAATTTCTTTTTCTGTTGGGACGACATCCCTTTCCTTATGAAATTCCCCGCATGGTAATTCGCAAAGTCGGCGAACCATGGGGTACTTGGGTCATGAGATAAACTCCCAAGTGTCTCGAGAGGAAATGACTCATTAATATCCTTTTTCTCGAGAACACTTTGATGGGGATTTTCAAGTCTAGGCAAATGGTCGGCGGCTAGGTTCTCCGCTCCTTTCTTGTCTCGAATTTCGACATTGAATTCTTGAAGAAGGAGGACCCACCGCATTAATCTTGGTTTAGCATCTTGTTTATTCATAAGGTATTTTAAAGCCGAACGATCCGTATAAACTATGCATTTTTTCAAAAGAAGGTAAGGTCGAAACTTTTCAAAGGCATAAATGACGGCTAACATTTCTTTTTCAATAATCGTGTAATGATATTGAGCGTCGGTCATAGTCTTACTTGCATAGTGTATCGGTTGAAAGTATTTGGTCTTACGTTGCCCCAAGACTGCCCCGATAGCATAATCGCTAGCATCGCACATAAGCTCAAAAGGCAAGTCCCAATCGGGGGTAACTAGAATCGGAGCTTCCGTCAATTTCTTCTTAAGTATCTCAAACGCTTCAACACACTCATTAGAGAAGAAGAACGGAGCATCTTTTTCAAGCAAATGGGTCAGACGTCGGGCAATCTTAGAAAAATCTTGAATGAAACGTCGATAAAAACCGGCATGACCTAGAAAACTTCGAATTCCTCGAACGGTGGTGGGATGAGGTAGCTTTGCGATCACATCGACTTTAGCTCTATCGACCTCAATCCCGGCTTTGGAAATTTTATGGCCAAGAACAATGCCTTCTTTAACCATGAAATGGCACTTTTCCCAATTGAGAACTAAGTTAGTGTCTTCACACCGTTTTAGCATTTTCTCCAAATGGGCAAGGCAAGCGGTAAACGAATTTCCATATACCGAAAAATCATCCATGAATACTTCCATAGTCTTTTCGATCATATCTTGGAAAATGGCCGTCATACACCTTTGGAACGTGCCTGGAGCATTACATAAGCCAAAAGGCATACGTCGATAAGCAAACGTCCCATAAGGGCAAGTAAACGTGGTCTTTTCTTGATCCTGAGGATCGATCGGAATCTGAAAGTAACCGGAGAAACCATCAAGAAAACAATAGAACTCATTTCCCGCTAGACGTTCTAGCATTTGATCCATAAAAGGAAGTGGGAAATGGTCCTTTCGGGTCGCATCATTAAGCTTACGATAGTCGATACAAACTCTCCATCCCGTAACGAGACGTGTGGGAATTAGCTCATTATCTTCATTCGTCACTACGGTCATTCCACCTTTCTTCGGAACACAATGGACCGGGCTAACCCATGAGCTATCGGAAATGGGGTAAATCATCCCGGCGTCGAGGAGTTTAATAACTTCTTTCTTAATAACTTCATGGATTTTCGGGTTAACCCGTCGTTGTTGTTGGATCACGGGCTTAAAATTATCTTCGAGCAAAATCTTATGAGTGCAAAAACGAGGGTCTATGCCCTTAATGTCGGAAATTTGCCAAGCGATGGCACTCTTATGCTTCCTAAGCACATCTAAGAGACGGGTCCTCTCCTCATCTTTGAAATGATAACGGGAAATTTGTCGGTCCCTTCTAAGAAAGCGTATTCGAGATGAGGAGGTAAATCCTTGAGCTCGGGCTCCGGAGGATTTTCTTTAGACGGCTCAACTTCTTTAAGTTCGTCAATTCTAAAATCCATCGGAGGGGGAGAAAGTGACGGATCTTCATTCAATAATTTTTCAAGTAAACGAATATCCCCCTCCGGATCAAAGATGGTGTCATCAACTTCCGGTGAAATTGAATCATTTGAAAGATAAGCCTCGATCTCTTCCAAGATGAAATCACTTCCCTCAAACGGAGTGAGGGAAGGGGAAGAGTCGGCAACAACAGGTTGAAAAGAAGGAGTGGGATTGCCACTCGAAACATCATGAGAAAAACCGAGAAGTTCTTGAGAATACTCCTCTGAAACTTCACCAATAACATCAATTCGGTTTACGGACATGCAATCATCGGTGGAGGAGTATCTCGACGTTTGGTCCAAGTTAAACGTGATGGCTTCGTTACCATTTCGCAAAGTTATTTCCTCATCGTAAACATCAATCAAAGCACGGCCCGTCCTTAGGAAACCTCTTCCGAGAAAAGAGAACTTTGGATCGGGATCAAATCAACGATCACAAATCGCGGGAAAAATGAAACTTTCCAATTGACGATGACATCCTTGGCGATTCCCATGGGATGATGAAGTAGATCGATCGGCAAGCTCGAGGGTCTGCTTTGGGAGTTAGGAATCGGGAAGAGACAATTTCTTTCCACATCGACTTAGGCATAAGGTTAATGCTAGCACCAAGATCGGCTAGGGGGCATTGAACCCATAATCACCCGGAAAAATTAGCAAGGAATTAGACTTCCGGGATCTCCAAAAGCTTCGGGAAGCTTCTTGAGGAGAACCACGAAACAATTTTCATCTCAGAGGAGTTTTTTCCATTTCAAACAACTTTTCTTTATTTCTCAACAAATTTTTTGTCATCGTAGCAAATTGTCGGCATTAAAACAATACATCGCGAGAGCTTAATTTCAAAGCGACAGATCTTGAAAATTTGAAAAAAGAACTTTTCCATTTGGTGGTTTGTTTTTTCTCCGCGAAAGCTTTTGATCGTTTAGACGAGAGGGATAGGAAGTTTGGTCTTAACAGGTGATTATTCTGTTCATCAAACGCACTTTTTTCCTTTCTTTCTAGAAACATTCCTTCCTCTTTGACGGTTTTGGACAACCGGAGGTTGGATGTTTTTGGTCCTTCCCGTTTTATTGGTACCGAAGTTCCGTTATCCCGTTGTCAGCTATCGGTTTTCACGGGTCGACTACCTTAAAGAGGAGAAGAAGAAGACCGAGCGTAGTACTGGAGCCGTAGGTCCATCATATGAAACACCCACTCTCAATGTCGTGATCGCCTATACCTTTAGCCATCGCCCTCGGACGTTAGCCGCCATCGTGTTTGCTTGGGAAGAGCTACCCGAGACCACCGCAGGGTCGATCATTTAAAGACTCTTGAATTCTTCGGCATCATCTTGACTACTATCAACTTCATCTCTACTTTCCTCTTGCTCTTTTCTTCACTGAATCTCCCGCGCCATGACCACCACCTCAATCCCGAGGCCACGCCTTTTGGTCTTTGATTCAAGCTTGGTTTTGATTATTGCACCTCTTTGTCCGGTTGTTTGGGTGAACCTTGCTTTTCGCTTCCGACCATTCCCATGATTTTGATTTCCATGATTATAATTTTCATGATTTGCATTTTGAAAATTCCCTTGATTCGGTCCTTGATAATTTCCTTGGTTTTGAAAATTTCCACGATTTTGTCCTTGATTGAAATTTCCCGGATTTTGAAAACCATTGTTAACACGATTTTGATTTTGATTGAATTGATTGTTACGGTTTTGCACATTGTTAACTTGATTTTGGTTATTAAAACCGGGTGGTCCAAGATAATTGTTGGAAGGATAGCTAAGAAGATTCCGATCTCCTTGTGGTTGGTAACCGTTACCTCCCATATTTGTAGCATAAACGTTCTCATGAGCAAAGCCACCAGAGGCTGGGCACTCATAATACGGATGTGGACCACCACACGTTTCACAACTTTGGTTAATCGCATTGACTTGTCGAGTTTGATTCTGAGTCGATTGATGCATTCTTAGCATAGCTGTGGACAAATCATCAATTTTCTTCGTAAGAGCCGCTATTTCGGAAGTGGAAGACGTGGTAGATCTCGAGGACTCATTCCTCTCGGCAGAGGAATGTCAAAAGTTATGGTGGGCAGTCATGTTCTCGATGAGATCGTAGCACTCTTCGGGGCGTCTTTTCATAAAAGTACCACCCGCAGCAGCATTAATCGTATCACGATGTCGTAAAGTTAAACCATTATAAAACGTATCAATAATTGTGACGAGCAACATATTGTGATTCGGACATCGATCAATAGAAAGCTTATAACGTTCCCATGCCTCGAATAAGGACTCGTCGGGAAGTTGTCGGAAATTGCTTATGTCGTTTCTTAGCTTCGTCACCATCGATGGTGGAAAGTATTTTGCCAAGAATCTTGAAACCATTTCATTGAACGTATGAATAGAATTCTTCGGAAGTCGATCAAACCAAGCGGTGGCATGATGGGTCAATGAATATGGGAAGAGATAAAGGCGAAGGGCATCATCGGTGACACGGTTTTGTTTCATACTTTGGGTGATGGTTAATATAAGAATTTATCAAGATGTTTGTTTGCATCATCACCCGGTAAACCATGAAATTGGCAAAAAATTTGGACTTGTTGAATCATGTGATGTTTAAGTCCAAAATCCGCCGCTTCGATATTGACGGGGGCAATCGGGCCACCACGTACGAACATAGTCGGTTGACACAACTCCTCCATCGTACGGAGATCGGGAAGAGGTTGAGGTCCCACCGGCGGGTCCTCATCGTGATTGTTGTTGTTCATTTCACCAACGTTTGGGAAATTAACACGGTGTGTGTGACGTATAATCCTCTCGGGATTTGAAAGTGGTGAAAGTAGGTTATGTGACGAAGAACGGGTGTTCATACACCAAAGAAATCAAAAATTTAAAAAGAAAATCAAAAATCAATTTGAAAAAGGAAAATCTTTTTGGTTTTTTAAAATTTTTGAACAAAAAGTGAAATCAAAATATTTTTGGGTTTTTATATAAGAAAACTTAAAATCACAATATTTTTTTTTCTTTTCTTTTGTTTTTATATCACAATATTTTTGTGATCGATTCGTCAACCGAAATCGTTTCCTTTAATCTACGCGCAGCGAGGCGGGAGAGAAGAATGGATCTCTCTTCAGTCTGCAATTTAATGTCAAGACTTCCGTATTCCCCGGTTATTCGGTTGTAGAATTAAAGTAATCGTATAACGATTAATTACACGATCTCTTTTGTTGTTATTCGGAATGGTTTACAACACTCGTGAAACAAGTGAGGATGTTATTTTATTTTTGGTATTTTTGCAAACACTTTAGGAAAAGTGTTTAATATTTTTTTTGATTTTTACTTTTTATATAATAAAATACGTAAAAGGAAGGTTTTTCAAAACACGATTTTAAAAACGAAAACTAAAATTCACTTCAAAACCGTTCCCGGCAGCGCCGCCAAAATTTGATTCACAAAAACCAATGTATATAGTATAGATCTCCAAGTAATACGCTAGAAATTCGTATTCCCGAGTCGTTCCGTGAAGGTGTGAATGGAAAATCAATTTCCGTGTCGAAAACGTGTAGTGAAAGTTAAAATAAAAAGATATAAGAGAAATTAAACTACGATGAATGATATAGCAATTAAAAACACGTAAACAAGCAACCAAATAAAGCAAATATAGCACAAAAGTCCTAAAACGCAAACTAATTTATAAAACGTACGAAATTAAATCCTAAAACGCGTCTAAATAGTGAAATCCTAAAATAAAAGTCCTAAAAATATGAAAAATATTTTTCTAAGCTAAAAATGTTTAAAGAAAATTTTTAGAAAAAGAAAATATTTTTTTTAGATTTTTTTTTTTAATTTATTTAATTGTGAATTAAAAACTATTTTTGAACTTTTTAAAATTATTTAAAATAATAATATATGGAAAAACAACTTTAAATTTATAAAACTAAAAGTGAAGATATAAAGCTAAAATGCAAAGATTAAAAGCTAAGGGACTAAAACTGCAATTATGCTAAACTAATTTTAAAAGAAAAAAAAATAAAAGTTTAAATAAAAAGTTAAGGGACTGATTATGTATTTTCTGAAACTTTTAATTAAACTTAACTATTTATTAAAAACGACAAGGACTAAGTGTGAGAAAACAAAAACTAAAGGGCTGAATTGTAAAGTAGAAAAAACTTAACCTAAAAACAGTTAATTAAGCACTCAAAGAGAAGCTCAAATAAGCAGTGAAATAAGCAGAACAATCCAAGCCAAGAGTAAATCCTATAAGACAGCTATATCAGCTTCTAATTGCCCCAAAAATCAAACCCTGATCTTAAAGGAGAAGCTAGATAACAGCTTGTGAACTAGGGCTTATGGGCTGTAATCAGTGTACAGGGCACAAAAACTACTCAGACAGGCTACTTAGAGTGAAGATTTAATCAAGCAAATCAAGTCCAAATTCCAATTTTCTTTTTGATTTATGTTCACAAGCCGCTAAACTTCACAAATCAACAAACCAAACATATATCCAATCTGCTTTCAATCCTAGAGAAGATCAAGAACTTTGTCCCAAAATGTCAGTTATGAGTTTTTTTACTTTTTGAGAATTATGCAAACTTTGACTATATTGAAACTAGATTACTCCTAATTGATTGTGAATGATATTTTAAGCTAGAATTAAACTATATTAAGCTACTTTAACTGATTATGCTACAATTGTTATGTTTAAGCAACTTAAAACACTAACAGATTATGCTACTAGTGAGATTATAACTGATTTTAACTTTTTATCCTTTGACCTACTGATATTATGCTAAGTTATGTCTAATAGTACCCTAAGTATGCTACTGCAACAAACAAATCCACCAAATTATTCCACTAACACTATTATTTCTACTGATCCAAACACCTATGTATCAACTACTTTGCACTACAACTGTTGTATCTAGGCTGCAATTTACCACCAAAATGATAAAACTCAATTACTTAAGGCTCACTAACATCAAAGCAATAGTTAACAATAGCAACAATACACAGTTACACAAGATCACAGATCAACTAAAACACGCACAGTCAATACTCAGATTCCAAACACAATTACCAAATCAAAACAAACAAACTCAAATAACAACAACTAACACTTAACTAACACTAAGCAACCACAAATCAGAGCAATAAACAATAAACTAACTATATTAACTGATCTAAAAGTAAAGTACTAAGGAAATTAAATGAGATCTTACTTAAATCAAAGCCCTATCAAATAGGGGTATACTCCATGTAGCCTATCTTTGGATAGGCTTATAAATCAGCTTCTACTTCTTCTGAATAAGCTCAGCTTATCAAATAAGCTGAGTTTGACTTTTCGACATTTTTTGGTTTTTGAGAGGTTTGATCTATTTAACACCTACTAAGGACTCACAGAAGCTATATTAAAGCTAAAATGAGCCTGATCTAAGCAAAAACTAGCTATTTGAAGCTAAGGTTTGAATTATAAAACATATTTTTGGTTTTTTAAATGTTTTTCTGCTTTTTTTAGATTTTTGATATAAGATGTAAACAAATCTAAATGAACTTTTAAAGTATGAAAAATAAGCTTCTGCTGAGCTTATAAAACAATGAAAATTAGTAAACAACTATTATTAAACTTACTTGAGAGTTTAACTAAATAAGACAAATTATATAAAAAGTAAATTGAATTTCATTAACTAAAAACTTGATTACACTATTGTACTGAGATTACATTTGAAAACATAAATTGACAGCATAACATTATCTAAAAACCTACTACTCTCTAATGAAGGAGGAGGGGGGTTTATATAGGAGATGAGGGTGAGGTCTTGGATCCTTCTAGCAGTCCAACTCATCAATCCGTGTGGTATGTGTGTTTCTTTTGAGTCCCTCATAGCCCTTGATTCCTCCTTGGTCTCCAATCTATCAATCACAGCCATAGGATTAAATTCCCCAATCATGTGACACTCACTTTCACGCGGATATGTGACCTGGCAGATCTGACAAGTCAGATAGCTTCTAGACACACACGTCGAATGCCCAATTTGCCCTTAACTGTGGTAATTTTGGAGATAGGTGAATTAGGGTTCATAGTGAATAGTGATTTCTGGGTTTGGGGTAAATAATTGGGTGGCGGGTAAAAGGGATTTTTATATTTATGTTTGACTGATATTAAAAATGGGTTGACCGGTTTGTAGAGGGGATGGGCCGGGTATGATTTTTAAGGATGTTGGGCCAGTGGGTTTATGGAATGCATTGGGTTTAATAATTACTATTGGGTCTGGTTGGTTTATGTAAAGATTTAGGATTTTGGTTTAGTGAAATTACAAGGATCTAAAGTGTATAATCTGAAATTCCAGGGACCATTTCTGCCAAATTCTCATAATGTGATCCAAGGGCCATTGTTGTAATCCTCTGATTCTCTGAGGACTATTGTTGACATTTCTTCCAAAAATATCTTCAAGGGACTAAATTTGACAACTTCTATAACTTGAGGGACTATACTTGCCAAATCTTCAAACTATGTTCCAAGGACCATTTTGCACCTTTATGAATCTCCAAGGCTGAATTTGACACTTTTAGCTCAATTGATGATGAAATGCTTCCCCGGCCTCGGCTTTTGACACTTTTCCAAATCTCGTGCTCGTTTTTGTCGGTTTTCTTTGATTTTATGTCCATTTATGAAATATCCGTTCCTACACAATCACAAATACAAAAACACAATATCTTCGGCATTTATGGTTAGTTTTTGGTTGTTTTGGTCTTAATTTTGTAAATAAAAGGTGTATGAATAAGCATACACCAGCGTTCGTTTACCCAGTTGGACTGACCAACGCGGATGGTCTTAACCTAATAGATCTATTCTCAACATACACGCTTACAAGTAATTAACGGTTCATGATAGGTAGGGGACTTTAGTGGATATGTGGTAACTTAGGCAATGTAACAGTTTTAGTACTTGTGTTCGTAAAAAGATAAGCAATGTTCTCACCCCGATGCTTCATCATCTCCTCTAATTCTTCAATTGTTCTTACTCTAATGGTGCAGTCCTTGAAACTGTGACCAAACACTTTACAATCCCTAAAACAGTCAGGCTTCCAATCATACTCCACCTTAATCTCTTTAGTTCACTTCTTATTCTTGTCTTTGTCCCTATACTGAACCTCAATTTTATCTTTGAATCCTTTCACAGCTTCTATATATTTCTACCAACACTCCAGCAAACTCTAGCCTCCCTTCCCCAAACTGACACGTATTAGTTGTCATGCGATCTATGATCAAAGGTTTACCTTGATTCTTAGCCAATGTACTAATACCTTCCACACTTCATGCTTCTAATGGAATATTAACCATCTTAACCTAAATTGGAATCCTATCTGGTTGAATTTTCACCGTACCAATCTCAGGGTCCCATTTTTTGAACTATCAGAGGCTTATTGTTTACCATCCATGGCCCCTACTCCAACACCTTATTCATACCTTCTTCATTCTTAAATTTGAATAAGCAAGTCTGCATTACTTCTAATATCCCCTATCCCAAACTTTCCCCACATTCTCTTAATATGATACCTAAGCTCATTAACATTCATATTATATCTCACAAAGTATCCACATATGGTTAATTTCCATTGCAAACTTCCTTTGTTAACCAATACATCATCAAATATCACCACCTCACATCCATCCTCACTTATCTCAATAGGCACATACAACAGTTTATTCTATAACTTCCTCATATATTGCTTTAAACAATAGCATAACTAGATTTACCTTCTTCCTTACTCTTATTAGTATTTTTTTTACAGTATTATTAACATCAGTCATCTCATCAGTATTAGTATCCTCATCACTCCTTTTGTTACCAGCATCAACAACATCATTCACACTATTATCTACATCAACAACTACTGAACTATCATTTATTTCACCGATTTTAGCAATCACACTTACATTGATCTCATCAAAAGCTTGATTCCCAACAGTATTGCTGATGACATCAATTAAGTACATTATATTGTCATCATTTCTCCTATTTATTTGACTTGTTTTATTATATTATCTATGAGAATTGATACTTAATCATTTATTTTAGTAATTCTCAGGTAAAAACAAGCACTTGGTGAAAGTTAGTGATTTTGGACAAAATATGGTGCTAAATGATCAAGATGGAAAAAGTCTATTGAACTCAAGGAGATGCGCCGTATCATTCTAGACAGATACGCCGTATCATCATACTTAGATAAATTCGAAGACCATTGCCTGACTATGAAGAATGCGCCGCATCTGATTATATTATACGCAACATATGAAACTTTGGTCAACGAAGAAGAAACAACTTGTTCTGATCCAGATACGCCGCATTACACTTCTGACATACGGCGTATCACTATCAAGACTTCACCAAAGACAATCCAAGATACTGAATGACATGCGCCGAATNACCATTGCCTGACTATGAAGAATGCGCCGCATCTGATTATATTATACGCAACATATGAAACTTTGGTCAACGAAGAAGAAACAACTTGTTCTGATCCAGATACGCCGCATTACACTTCTGACATACGGCGTATCACTATCAAGACTTCACCAAAGACAATCCAAGATACTGAATGACATGCGCCGAATAAAGATTCAAGATACGCCGCATCTGAAGACGGTGTACGAATATTCCAGAATATATTAATCTTGGACCCCACGCGAAGTTAAGTACATGCGCCGCATCTACTTAGTTGATGCGCCGCATCGTGCCCTCAAACAAAACTATAAATACCCCAAGATACAGCCGAATTTCGTGTGCCAAAACCAAAAGAAGCTGCTACATAAACCCTAAGGAGAAGAAGAAAAACGAAAAGGTAACACAAGACACACCACATTGAAGATCTTAGAGCAGTAAGAAGGTCCTGCTTGTGTTTAAATTCCATTAAGTAGTTTTGTTTTATTGTAATAGTAAGCTTTAAACCATCATGATTGATGGCTTGTGACCACCATATTGCTCCCTTTAAAATTGCTTTCCCATCGATTAAAGTTTATATGATGTTTTTTTGGTTCTTGTTATATGTGCATTGATAACCTCTGTGTCTAGCAGTGGCTTGTTTGGGGCTGCCATACCTCCTCCCACGATTACTTCACTAGCCTAATAAGTTTGTAAAATAATTTTTAAACATAAGTGATCATTAAGGGTTTACTAGCCTATAATTAAGACCCAACGAGACAGATAAGATTACGATACTCATCATATAAAACTAGCAATAAAACAAGTGACAAGCTACTTAATCATTAGTCAGGCCTTCTGTTGATCCCAGTTGAGCAATTGATCTAGTATTATTATCTTAGATAAACCAAGACAACAATGTATAGAAACTGACTTGTTACAAAACTTAATCAATATGCGGAATTTATTGATTAACTTAAGATGAACACAAACACAATAATATCACCAACTAAACACTTCAATATATTGAATACGAGCACTCTGAATAGTGCTAGGGTTTTGCAACCTTGAAGTGAATACAATATAAATAATCATACTCTAGTCAATAACCCAATAGGATCTCCATTATAAAATTACAACCAAGGGAAACTACAGTGTTACATTACAACTTACCTACCCACGACTATGATATTCATAACATAATAGAATATATACATAGTATCTATACTTAATACAAAATATTCTTATAACAAACTATATACACATAAGCACAGAAGTCATTCAGCAGTATACTTCAGCAGGTAGAGTCTCAGCCAGTAGTCTTGTCTAGCCAGCTGAGATTTTGCCACTTAGACATAGACTTAAACTAGTTAGCAGGTGTCTGTGAACTAGATAGTAGAAGTTACTTCAAAACCAACAATAACCTCCCTAAACCTTGAATATTTCTCCTGAATTGAAATATGAAGTTTCTTATAAGCTCAAACAAACATAAGGAGATGCTTTCCAAATCTATCTCTCATGCTCTTCTCCTTTAGTAATCTCTTAGATCTCCTTCTACCTGTCAGTAAGTCTGAAGATGAGGGTTACTTCTTCACATCTGAGCGTTAGAAGCAAGCTATATACAGTAAAGAACACCAGCTCTCAAGGATACTCCTTTAGTAAGCCATGACACATCAACTCCAGCTGAAGTAGAAAATATGAGAATCATCACTTGAGCTATAATGCTTCCATAATGTTAGACATATTAACTGCCCAAACTCCAATATCTGTCACTTGGATCTGGATTATACTATTCTTGAAAATGTTTACCCATAACTCCATAGCCCTTTACACTTACTGGCCATCTTCAAACTGAATTAGCTTGTGTCAAACCCATAGAGCTGATTCAGATAGTCCGTCACAAGATCTTACAAGATCTTCAAAATCTCTATAAACTTCAACAACACCTCCAACTCTGATAATTTTCCAAGCTTCACCAAAATCATCCTGGGTAATTTCCCAATCAGCAATAGGATGTCTAGCTTGAAGTGGTTCAACAAACATGTCATCTGGTTCAACCACCAAAAATCTATCGTCAGTCTTATCAGTGGTCTTTTGAAGTGTTTCAGGTAATTCAGTAGACTTAGATCCTTCAACTCTTGACTTCTTTGCTCTTTCTCTGCTAGCTGCCATATGCTCATCAAAATTTTTCTTCCACTCAGCCTGTTCCTTTGAGCCTATTCCAGCAAACATCTTGTTTCTCTTATATCCAGAATAGTAATGAAGTCTAACTGCATCATTCCCCATTCCTTTGAATTGGCTCATCTTCCAACCACACTGAGCACATAAATATTTTTTCATTTGAGATATGATCTGAGCTTCTGTATGCCTTCTTTTCCTCTTTTGCTTGCCTTTAATTACAGTTGACACATAGTCAAAAGCTTGATCAGTAATCATTCTAATGAAATCATACAACTGTGCAGTCTTTTGCTCTGTAGTTAGAGTAACATCAGCATGAACTTCAAGTGCTTTCTTGTTGACCTCTGGATTTTTCTTTATCAAGTAGTCAACTTCTCCAGGTGTAGGCTCATAGTCATACATATCATTCTTTGCCTTTTGCTTACCCTCTTCACTTCTTCTAGATTTTAATGCTACAAGAACTTCATGTTCTGCTAGCATCCTAGCCTGTTCAGCATTAACATCTTCCCCATCTATTACAATATCATCCATGGCAACCTGTAAAGCCAAGGCTCTGTCAGACTCCACAAGCTTCTCTTTTGGCCAAAATTCCTGAGGCAATTTCTTGTATTCTTCTTCATCATCACTAGAACCAGAACCAGCTTCTTCAACCATCTTTCCTTTTCCTTTATCAGTACTTGAAGCAATTGGTTTTGCCTTTGGAATTGTTTGTAGAGGTTCTCTAATCATCACTCCTTTTATGGGTAGGAGTGACACATGAATAGGTTGTGAAAGGGATGTTGGTTGAGATGGTGTAGATTTGAGTTGAGGTGATTCTGATGTATGCTCAGTTGGAGATTTTTCTTGAAGCATTAGCAATGCATTTGCAACTGAGTTCTCACCTGATCCAGCAGCAGAGTTACTAGCAGTAGTCTCTTTAGCAGCAGACTCTGGAGCAGCAGTCTTAGCAATCTCTTCCATCACAACTACTTGATTATCTTTATTCACCACCACATACCTATCAGCATTATCACTACTCTCCATATGGTCATCACTCTTAGCCTCCCCTGAAGG
>LBNU01004727.1:42284-62311 GCA_014162995.1 Artemisia annua | reverse complement strand
TTAGATATCTAGTTTAATTAGGCAATTTGTATTTCGTATTTACTTTGTAGCTTATGAAACTCTGTTTTTATTAATCTAAAGCATTTCAGTATCATTCTCTATTGTTCTTATTTACATTTCAGTCTTTAATTTCAGTATTTACTTTACATTGTCATTTATGCTTTGATATTGTCCCTTTCAAGAGTGAAAACCTTGAATTGTGGTTGTGTTGATGTTCTATGGACTGAATAAGCTCATATAAGCTCCTAGAAAGCTTCTAAAAGCTTTTAGAAACCATAAAACTCAGTTTAGTATCAAAAAAGCAAACATACCAAAAAAATACAAAAATACAGTTAAAAATAAAAATTGTGAGTTCATGATGAAGACAAGCTGGAGCAGGGGAAATAATGGATTGCCCTTGGGTTAGTAACCTTGTGGAAGGTTTATAGGAAGTAATTGGTCCTTGTTTTGAAGAAATTAGCTGGAGAGCAATTTGTAAGCAATTTCTTTGATTTTGGCAATTTCATGTTCTTGTTCTTGAATCTGTGTTTTTATGCTTGATTTGTGTTTCTTTAATGTAGTTAAGTCAGTTTAAGGTCTAATCTAGTGTTGTTGTTTGTCATAATTCCTATTTGCTTTGAATTTGTTTTCAAACATTTTGCATCTAGAACACACAAAACACACTTTTGGAATATTTTCACAATTTTGATGCATTATTTGGTGTTTTTGGATGTTTTGGTAGTTCAGATGATAGAAAAATGATGAGTATTTACATACTCATCAGTTGCGTTATTGTAAAACGAAATATTACTTATTAACTCAACATCCCTCTAGCCCACGACCAATTAGGGATTCGCCATTGATGTTTAAACATATATACATTCTATATCTATACAATATATAAAGAGAAAATTCATTTGCTTATAACTTAAAATTTTAAAAAAATTAGTAATATTATTAGACAAAAAATACTTTTACATATAAAAGTCAATGTAATTTATTAAATATTTAAATACTTAATTACAATTTAAACCACTAAAATTTTTCACTCTCACTTACTCCACACTTATTTATACAACAAATTAAAAATAATAAAAAAATGAAAAAATTGCAGGCACTATTATACACCATTGCTGCTAGTGCAGGTAATCGTACACGTTTGATTTTTCTAATACAATATGTACTATAATACACCAAGAAGAGATTTTATTCTGATGCAATGTGACATAAAAATAAGAGTAAACTACACGTTCGTCTTTGTGGTTTGCGTTGACCGAAGCCTATAGTCCTTTGACCAAAAAAGTTGCACCACTCGTGCTTAAGTCAGAAACGTTATGCGCCGTTAGTCCCTCCCTCTAACGGGGTCCACTAACGCTCGTTAACTTGTTTTCTCATGAGGGTATAATCGTCATTTCGCACCATAAGGACGAACGGTGCAATTTTTCGCTTTTAGTACATTTTTTAACGCTTTCGTCAAATTTTTTTTTCGTTTTAGTCTGTTCTTTTTACGTTTTCGTCCGTTTTTTTACGTTTTTGTCCATTTATTTTACGTTTTCGTTCGTTTTCGTCTGTTTTTTTTAAAGTTTTCGCCCGTTTATTTTACGTTTTTTACGTTTTCGTCTGTTTTTTATGTTTTCGCCCATTTTTTACGTTTTCGTCCGTTTTTTTACGTTTTTGTCTGTTTTTAACGTTTTCGCCCATTTTTTTAATGTTTTCGTCCGCTTTTTTACACTTTCGTGCATTTTTTTTTACGTTTTCGCTTTTTTTTTTTTTTTTTCTTGGTCAGTTTTTTTACGTTTTCGTCCGTTTTTCTGTATATTTCTCATCCATTTTTTACGGTTTTCATTTTTTTAGCGTTTTCTCATTTTTTTTTACGTTTTTTCATTTGTTTTCCTTACTTTTTATCCCATTCTTATCCCGTTTTCATCCCATTTTTATCTTTTTTATCCGTTTTTATTTGTTGTTTATCCGTTTTATGTTTTCGTCTGTTTTTACATTTTCATCTGTTTACGTTCCGTCCATTGTTTTACGTTTTTCGGTCTATTTTTTTTTTTACGTTTTTGCCCAATTCTTTTTTGAAATTCGTTTTTGTCCGTTTTTTCCATTCTTATTCGTTCTTTCATCCTTTTTTTCCGTTTTTCATACGTTTTTCAACCATGTTTTTTTAACGTTTTTCGTCTGTTTTTTACGTTTTGTCTGTTTTTCACGTTTTCGACTGTTTTTTCACGTTTTGAGCCAGTGTTTTTTTGACGTTTTCTGCCGTTTTTATCCACGTCATAGTCCGTAAGAAGAAACGGGACAACAACGGATACCTGAATGGATAAGAAACGCTAACGAAAAACAGACAAAAACGTAAAACAAGTCAGGCCGAACAACGCAAAAAAATAGGACGAAAACGTAAAAAAGTGGCAAAACGTAAAGGAATAGACCGGAAACTAAACAAACACAGCGCGACAACATCTGCAAAAACCGAACGGGATCCGACACAATATAAATAATGATAAAAAGGATTGAAAACGGGTAAGAATGGATAAAAACGTAAGAAAAACGGAACAAAACATACAGAACAACAAAATCGGCGCGGAAAACGTAAGAAAAACAGACGAAAACGCTAAAAAAATGGACGGTGCATGAGAAAAAACACGTAAACAAACGGATGAAAACATATAAAACGGATCAAAAAAAAGAGTAAAAACGGCATGAAAACGAATAAGGAATGGATAAAAGCGTAAGAAAACGGACAAAAACGTAAAAAAAAGCGAAACGTAAAAAAACAAAAACGTAAAACAATTGGACGAAAACGTAAAAGAAAACATGGACGAAAACGTAAAACAACAGACGACAACATAAAAAATTGGAGAAAACGTAAATAAACTCGACGAAAAAAAATAAAAAGAAGGCCGAAGACGTAAAAAACGGACGAAAACGTAAAAAACGGACGAAAACGTAAAAAAATGGGCGAAAACTTTAAAAAACAGACGAAAACGTAACAACACGGATGAAAACGTAAAAAATGGGGGAAACATAAAAAACATACAAAAATATAAAAAACGGACGAAAACGTAAAATAAATGGGCGAAACATAAAAAAACAGATGAAAACGTAAAAAAAACGGACAAAAACTTAAAAAAACGAACGAAAACATAAAATAAATGGGAGAAAACGTAAAAAAACGGACGAAAACTTAAACAACAGGCGAAAACATAAAATAAACGGGCAAAAACATTAAAAAACGGACGAAAACGTAAAAAAACAAACGAAAACGAAAAAAATGAACGAAAGCGTTAAAAAAGGGACTAAAAGCGAAAAATTGCACCGTTCGTCTTTATGGTACGAAATGACGATTATACCCTCATGAGAAAACAAGTTAACGAGCGTTAGTGGACCTCGTTAGAGGGAGGGACTACGGCGCATAAAGTTTCTGACTTAAGGACGAGTGGTGCAACTTTTTTGGTCAAAGGACTATAGGTTTCGGTCAACGCAAACCACTAGGACGAACGGTGTAGTTTACTCTAAAAATAAAATGCAAAGCTTGGATGGATAGAGCCAAAAACATGGCTACCCAAGTAGGGAGCCAAAGTTTAGGAGTGGGCGAATCATATATGGAATTGGTACATAAAAAGCATTAAATCCATGATTATTATCTCCCGTGATTCCTAAAAGCTTTCACTTCCACACATGTGAATTGATGTGATAGTGGCTCATCACTTATTTTCTCAAATTTCTTCACATAAATAGAAAATTGCCCATGTGTTCTAAGATTTTTTTCCCCTTGTGCTATAGAAGTATGAAGTCCGATAAATAGTCCAGTAGCATGTTTGGTCGATATAAGAGTACATGTTTACAAGAAAAAGAAAACTCACGAAGTTTTTGATTATTCTTATTACGACTTCTGAAAAATGCTACGAAATCAACTCTAGCTTACATATACATACTATTAGGCGAGCAAATATCTTAAGCAGACTCTCATAATAAACTAAATCAAGAGGTTATCACAATTATCATCATGCCATGCAATTTTACCAAGCAATCAGATAATTGGGCTCAAAGTAGCAAAACTATTTCACTACTAAAGTTGTGTTTACCATAATGGTGTTGCTGTAAGGCTAATCACTATGGGAGGTGTTCAACCACGCTATCATCTCCACTTTTCACGAGCCATCCCTTTAGCACATGTTCCCACCGCGCGCCAAGGGCAGAATTTGCAATGGTTCGGTGGTGCCAGTTTCCCATCTTTATATTTGTGTGTGTTTGTATAAAATGGGGTATTTTTATATATTTGGTTTAGTCACCGTTTAGTGGTGACCATAGCACTTGTTTGGTGATGGGTTTGATAATGTGTTGAATGGTGATGCAACACTGATGTGGAGGTGGTTGGTTTGATGACCATAGCACCAAGTATAATAACAAGATTTGTTCAATGGTGTTTTAATTTATTTCGACATTATACACTAAATTATTCAAGAAAAGGTAAATCTTGTAAGGAAAAAAGTCATCATTCTAATTGAAGAATTCATTAGCACTAGTATGTAGTAACATGTTATTGGATCCACTTGCAGAAAAGTTGCCACCTACAGTATTCCTAGTGCATGTTGGAGGAATGAATTTAAGTGCTAGTACCTTAGATATGATGATGCTATCACACATTACTACATGTACCTTTACTATGACGATTTCTCCTATCGAGTATATGAGACTTTGAGTCCAGTTTTAACTCTTATCTTAATTATCTGTAGCATTGTAGATGACTCAGACCGGGTGTGGTAATGTCTACATCCACCACCGCCACCTCAATGTCACATCAACTTTTCACCCCTTTACCAAATCAACCACCAAACGTCCGTGTAAGTGAGACCACCAAATCAACCAAACAAACATACCACACGATACACTCACGCTCACATGCACACACATGCAATAACCAAATTTTCATTCGGTATCACAACGACTAAAGAACCAAAAATTAGACCCTTCGCACGTGCAAAATGGTGAACGTAATAGGCTTAATGCGTCAATGGGGTGTTGCACGCGATGCTTCGTCTTATTTTGTACTAGTTGACATTTGTCACATTAAAGGACAAATAAAGTTAGCAACCATATGAAAGTATTCATTGTTGCCATAATGCAGGATTAGATACAAAAACAACAGTTGCACACAAGAACACAAATATATCACCCAGGAATGATAGTTGCATACTCTTACAAAAGGCGCAAAAGACGACTCGCTAATGAAACAAGTATGCTGCTCATGTCATATTGGACCCTAACTTATCATATGTTTTAACATGCACGCAAAATTGTGTACACTACAAATTTGGTTTCGTTTGCTTCATGAATGAGTAGGGATTTTGTTTTTATTGTGAGCAGAAGGTTGCACTCGGCAAGATGGATACATAGAAATTGGTAAACTTTTCTGAAGAATACACCTAGATCCCTACTTGAAGCACACTACAAAACATCTACAAGTTCATCTTTCGCAAAGATATAATTACCATTAAGAAACATACATGGCTTATACAAACAATTAAGTGAATCTATATTAAATCTTCTTAGTTATGCAAATTAAAAAGCTCATGCTGCCTTGGGAACCGGCATACCATCTGAAGTTGGTAGCGTGACTGAACGTAGTAGCTCCAATGAGAACACAAGCCCCAAAAAATGTGACAGGATGGTGTTCGCACTCGCCTGCAACCATCAAAAACAATTGAAACCAAAGAGAAAACAAGTAACCGTCTCATCTAGCAATTAGTGCAGCCTGCAAAATTTAGCTTATACTGAATGAAATCTGAAGAGTGAATACCTGCACCAAGAAAACATCCAATGCAAGGACAGGGCTACTTCCAGGAGTGATACCCTGGTAATATGGATTAGATGATGTTGTGAGGGCTTTGGCCACCAGGAGTCCTACAGTGGCTTGCATCCCGAGGATTGCAGCACCCATACCCAAAAGGTTTACAGTTATCCCATTCTTCAAGCTCTTTACAACATCGGCACGAGGAGGAGCCTGTAAAAGCATATGCATCTTGTATTATGATGGTTACAGACCAAAACAAAATTCAGTCTACAGATAAACCTGATACACTAGTATCAAGAAGAACCGTTTAATCTGAATTCAAAACATTGTTGATTGGACAATTTTCATTGACTTATAAAGAGTTCAAATTCATTAGTTGACAGAGGACTACTTAATCTTTTCTAGTTTCATGAAATCAGACATACATAAAGTTTGCTGACATGGAAAAAAAAAGGAAGCCATTTTCGTAATCCTGGAATCGGAGAGTAATGCAAAAAACAGAAAATAAAAAGAGAAGATGAACCAAAATACAGAGTTGCAAAGTGATATCTACACATGTTAGTTGTAGCCAAGCCCAAGCTATATTATCATTTACTAGACTACAAGCTCACTCCCTTTTCTTGAAGCAAACCCAACTCTTTATTTTAAACCTTTTCTCTCTTGAGCAACGTATTCTGCTTGTAAATCCTACAATTAGCACTCCCCCAAGAACCGTTTCTTAGTGCATCCCATTGTTATTCATTCCAGTTTGACATAGACATGTGGCCTATTGTGACCCATACAAAAACACCCATTCCCCGATGGACATGATGTTAATTAAAGAATAAGAGCGTGTAGCAGATTATGTTGTAAAAAGGGATGTTTGACCTGAGCACACAATCATATGTGAGCAACTACAAGAGAAAGTTGGGGTGGCACCCATTGAGAGTAAAATCTTTATCGAAATATCGTATCTAACTTTATCGAGTTTGAACTTAAAAACAAAGATGTCAAAACATATACAAATTTATGGCACGGCACTCAAAACACTTTCACATATGGGATACATGAATAAATTACACAAAATCACATGAACAATAGCAAGGGAAAAGCATATTGTGGAGAATGTACATGATTTACGGAGTTTTGTCGATCTGTGTGATTATTCTACGTTCGCCGCCAAACTAGGGGATATTACTGATTTCGATGTAGGTTTTACGATTATATATATAGGAGTTGTATTTATAGATACCAAATTACGTTAAGTCCCTATATGAGGATCCATAATTCCAATTTGTTCATGGTGGTGGCTAAACCATTCGACGAAAAATAAGTCGAGGGGGAGATATTAACATTGAGTGAAGTACTGAAGAGATGTGCGACTAAGTGCGTTTTGTAAAAGAGTTAATAGACTTAAGTGTGTGGAAAGATGCCATTGAGGCATTGAGTCTCCAGAACCTAGGAGGTTTACTTTTGTACGTTTATGTCGGCTATGTAATAATTGTATTGAACTTCAATACCAACCAATAAAAATTAAATACATAAAAAGATCGAGCCCAATCCGAGTCGCGACTACAATGTTTAGCGAAACATGACTTTCAAGAATGCAACAACTATACTAGTGTATGATTGTGTCCTCAACATTCCAGGTGAAATGGGTGGTAGTGTATTCAGAAACATGAATCTTGGTGAAGATTCAAGGTTAGTGACTATTTATAAAAAAGAGTAAATTACACCGTTCGTCCCTATGGTTTGCTCCAAATCACTACCATAGTCCCTGATCTATTTTTTTTGCTTTTTTGATCCTTATGGTTTAAATATTGCACGCTGTCAGTCCCTATCGCTAACTATCGTTATCTTCTCCGTTAAGAGACAATTGTCAAGTGGCAACATTAGTCCATTAACCAAACGATCATTTGCAACGTTAGTCCTTTATACTAACGACCGTTACTAATTAACTCAAATTTTGGTTTTCTTAAAAAAAATTCTTTTTCTACGCGGTTTTTATCCATTTTCGGCCGTTTTCATGCGTTCTTAGTTTTCGTCCGTTTTTATACGTTTTCGTCTCTTATACGCTTCTTCATCCTGTTTTTCCTTATGTTCTTCAATTGTTTGTTATACGTTTTCTACGTGTCATACGGTTCATCCATTTTTGTTTTTTTTTTAAAAAACACGTTTTTGTCTGTTTTTCCCCGTTTCAGCATTTTTACGTTTTCCGTCCGTTTTTATAGCGTTTCGTCCATTTTTAATAGGCTTTTTGTCTGTCTATATACGTTTTCGTCTATGTTTTTAAGTTTTCCTTCGTTTTTATCCGTTTTAATACTTTTCTTACGTTGTCATAATGGTTTATATCCATTTTCTACATTTTTTTATTTATACGTCTCCTCTGTTTTTTTACGTTTTTTCTCCGTATTTCGTTACGTTTTCATATGTTTTCATCCGTTTTTTATGTTTTTCGCTCGTTTTCTTACGTTTTCACCCGTTTTCTTACGTTTGTAATACATTTTCTTACGTTTTTGTCCGTTTTATAGCATTTTTGTCCTTTTTGTAATTAGCGTTTTTGTCTGTTTTAATAGCACTTTTCTTGCGTTTCATATACGTTTTTTGATCCTTTAATCGATTTTCAATCTGTTTTTATACACTTTCATTCATCCGTAAGAAACCGTATAAAACAAGAGAAAATGTATACAAAATGATGGAAAACGTAAAAATGGATAAAAACGAATAAAACAAGAAAACTAATAAAACAGATGAAACGTAATATAAAAGGATGAAACGTATAAAAACAGATGAAAGCGTAATACAAACAGATGAAAAAGAAATAAGAAAAAACGACAAAGTGTAAATATAGGAGGAACACGTATAAAAAGCAGACNGAAAAGGTAAATCTTGTAAGGAAAAAAGTCATCATTCTAATTGAAGAATTCATTAGCACTAGTATGTAGTAACATGTTATTGGATCCACTTGCAGAAAAGTTGCCACCTACAGTATTCCTAGTGCATGTTGGAGGAATGAATTTAAGTGCTAGTACCTTAGATATGATGATGCTATCACACATTACTACATGTACCTTTACTATGACGATTTCTCCTATCGAGTATATGAGACTTTGAGTCCAGTTTTAACTCTTATCTTAATTATCTGTAGCATTGTAGATGACTCAGACCGGGTGTGGTAATGTCTACATCCACCACCGCCACCTCAATGTCACATCAACTTTTCACCCCTTTACCAAATCAACCACCAAACGTCCGTGTAAGTGAGACCACCAAATCAACCAAACAAACATACCACACGATACACTCACGCTCACATGCACACACATGCAATAACCAAATTTTCATTCGGTATCATAACGACTAAAGAACCAAAAATTAGACCCTTCGCACGTGCAAAATGGTGAACGTAATAGGCTTAATGCGTCAATGGGGTGTTGCACGCGATGCTTCGTCTTATTTTGTACTAGTTGACATTTGTCACATTAAAGGACAAATAAAGTTAGCAACCATATGAAAGTATTCATTGTTGCCATAATGCAGGATTAGATACAAAAACAACAGTTGCACACAAGAACACAAATATATCACCCAGGAATGATAGTTGCATACTCTTACAAAAGGCGCAAAAGACGACTCGCTAATGAAACAAGTATGCTGCTCATGTCATATTGGACCCTAACTTATCATATGTTTTAACATGCACGCAAAATTGTGTACACTACAAATTTGGTTTCGTTTGCTTCATGAATGAGTAGGGATTTTGTTTTTATTGTGAGCAGAAGGTTGCACTCGGCAAGATGGATACATAGAAATTGGTAAACTTTTCTGAAGAATACACCTAGATCCCTACTTGAAGCACACTACAAAACATCTACAAGTTCATCTTTCGCAAAGATATAATTACCATTAAGAAACATACATGGCTTATACAAACAATTAAGTGAATCTATATTAAATCTTCTTAGTTATGCAAATTAAAAAGCTCATGCTGCCTTGGGAACCGGCATACCATCTGAAGTTGGTAGCGTGACTGAACGTAGTAGCTCCAATGAGAACACAAGCCCCAAAAAATGTGACAGGATGGTGTTCGCACTCGCCTGCAACCATCAAAAACAATTGAAACCAAAGAGAAAACAAGTAACCGTCTCATCTAGCAATTAGTGCAGCCTGCAAAATTTAGCTTATACTGAATGAAATCTGAAGAGTGAATACCTGCACCAAGAAAACATCCAATGCAAGGACAGGGCTACTTCCAGGAGTGATACCCTGGTAATATGGATTAGATGATGTTGTGAGGGCTTTGGCCACCAGGAGTCCTACAGTGGCTTGCATCCCGAGGATTGCAGCACCCATACCCAAAAGGTTTACAGTTATCCCATTCTTCAAGCTCTTTACAACATCGGCACGAGGAGGAGCCTGTAAAAGCATATGCATCTTGTATTATGATGGTTACAGACCAAAACAAAATTCAGTCTACAGATAAACCTGATACACTAGTATCAAGAAGAACCGTTTAATCTGAATTCAAAACATTGTTGATTGGACAATTTTCATTGATTTATAAAGAGTTCAAATTCATTAGTTGACAGAGGACTACTTAATCTTTTCTAGTTTCATGAAATCAGACATACATAAACTTTGCTGACATGGGAAAAAAAAGAAGGAAGCCATTTTCGTAATCCTGGAATCGGAGAGTAATGCAAAAAACAGAAAATAAAAAGAGAAGATGAACCAAAATACAGAGTTGCAAAGTGATATCTACACATGTTAGTTGTAGCCAAGCCCAAGCTATATTATCATTTACTAGACTACAAGCTCACTCCCTTTTCTTGAAGCAAACCCAACTCTTTATTTTAAACCTTTTCTCTCTTGAGCAACGTATTCTGCTTGTAAATCCTACAATTAGCACTCCCCCAAGAACCGTTTCTTAGTGCATCCCATTGTTATTCATTCCAGTTTGACATAGACATGTGGCCTATTGTGACCCATACAAAAACACCCATTCCCCGATGGACATGATGTTAATTAAAGAATAAGAGCGTGTAACAGATTATGTTGTAAAAAGGGATGTTTGACCTGAGCACACAATCATATGTGAGCAACTACAAGAGAAAGTTGGGGTGGCACCCATTGAGAAGAAGCTCAGAAGGGCAGTAAAGGAGTAAAATCTTTATCGAAATATCGTATCTAACTTTATCGAGTTTGGACTTAAAAACAAAGATGTCAGAACATATACAAATTGTTATGGCACGGCACTCAAAACACTTTCACATATGGATACATGAATAAATTACACAAAATCACATGAACAATAGCAAGGGAAAAGCATATTGTGGAGAATGTACATGATTTACGGAGTTTTGTCGATCTGTGTGATTAATCTACGTTCGCCGCCAAACTAGGGGATATTACTGATTTCAATGTAGGTTTTACGATTACATATATAGGAGTTGTATTTATAGATACCAAATTACGTTAAGTCCCTATATGAGGATCCATAATTCCAATTTGTTCATGGTGGAAGGCTAAACCATTCGACGAAAAATAAGTCGAGGGGGAGATATTAACATTGAGTGAAGTACTGAAGAGATGTGCGACTAAGTGCGTGGAAAGATGCCATTGAGGCATTGAGTCTCCAGAACCTAGGAGGTTTACTTTTGTAAGTTTATGTCGGCTATGGGCATGACGTGCACCATTATAATTGTATTGAACTTCAATACCAACCAATAAAAATTAAACACATAAAAAGATCGAGCCCAATCCGAGTCGCGACTACAATGTTTAGCGAAACATGACTTTCAAGAATGCAACAACTATACTAGTGTATGATTGTGTCCTCAACATTCCAGGTGAAATGGGTGGTAGTGTATTCAGAAACATGAATCTTGGTGAAGATTCAAGGTTAGCGACTATTTATAAAAAAATATGAAAGAATAAATGTAATTTGCAGGAGAAAGTATTTATATAGAGGTGTGAAGGATTCGTCAAGTAACCGTCTTAAAAGGAAGCTAACATTAGTTATGGGCATGAAGTGCGAGTATAGTTGTCTTACACATTACACTAAGAGCAAAACATGCATTACAGACTTTCTTATGGAAGGCGCAACGTGTGGCTTTAAATATCTACACGTTATGCTACAACCTCATGATTCTACTCACAAAAGCATCATTTGTGGCACGATGCACACCTCTTTTTACGGAATGGGGTAAGATGTATGTCTTTACTATTCAAACATGTTGCACAACACTTAGCCACGTGTTAATCCATTGTTTCTCCCAAGTATAGCGTGTGTATAGTCAATCTCCCGTCCCACATGAAATGCTAATGTTGCTTCACAAAAATATCTGTTTCCAAACTTGAGTGTAATGTTTGAGAACGGTACATCGTTTGACGTAGATAGGTGTAACAGACGAAATTTGGACATCTATACGCTACATGAATTGTTCATTTGCCATCTTCATTAAAACTATGTACCTTTCACAAGCTACGTCCAAACGAGGAAAAAAAATCGGTGAAAAAACATAGCATAAGATGCAGCAAATAAAAGATCCATTTACCACGCTTCAGATAAACAAATGTGCAAAGCGTGATTTAATGTATCACAACATGTGGAATAACAAAAATCAACAAGTCACGCCCGCGACGTACAAAGAGCATGCACTGTGCCTACACGTCAATTGTACCACTAGGAATCCAGGGGTCTTTAGCGTAATATCGGAAAGCATTCAAGCCACACGTCACATGCTTCACAATATAATTTGAAGTGCACGGAATCTCATTAGCATGCCGTGGGAGATTATTATACTAACATGTTACGCCAAAAGGCACCCTAAAGGCTACTTTCCTTTCTGAAGATTGCCTGTTGACTAATCATTCACATCTATATACACGCATACCTTCCCAAACGAATTTCATTCAAACCTCCATATTCTATTGCAACAAGAAAACTAGAACCGTGAATCAATCTCCACGATTTATATATCTTTACCTGAAAGGTGAATCCACTCTTTTTAGCCATTTCTCGCTAAACATATGTAATATGAGTAGGGTTTTTTTTTTTTTTTNTTTTAAAGGTATCTATTGCTTTAAAAAGTACATGATTATTAAGTTGTATACGATTTTTTCTTTTCTTTTTTTCCTTTTTTTTTTTTGAATGATTCTTTTATGCACTCCACTAAGTTGTTACCAACTTACCATATTAATTTATTGCAAGACTGTAATATGGTGGTAGGCTCAATTGTGATGTATCTAAGAGCATTGATCTCAAGACCAATGGTGCGGACATAAGTACACAAAATTCATTTTTCAAGATATCTTCCATTCTTCTACATGAAATCTGGCAAGACTCTCAATTATATAAGGTATCTTTTGGATCAAACCTAAAACCAAAAGTAACAAAATAGTTAAGCAAGCTTGTGGTCTAGTGGTAAAGGCTTAAGTAGTTAAGCAAGCCCAAGTGAGAGTAGTACCGGTTTGGGTGACCGACCGGGAAGTCCTCACTTGGGAACCACAAGCTCTAATGATATCAGGCGAATCGGGAATAGGAGTGGGGTTATCCCCTAAGGAGAGGCTCGCGGTTGGTATCTCTGCCCGAGGATGCGACACTAACTCGAGCCAACAACTAACAACTAACATCTAACAACTAACCCGCCGTTCAAAAAAAAAAAAACTAAGTTTCCATATCATAGGTTTTACAAACTAGTTTACCATCATTATATACAAGTTTCCTTGGTTCAAATTTTAGCTATAGTCAAACACTCAAACACAATCAATCGCATATAATTGTTTTTGATAATTAGTCATGTAATAGTCAATTAGGTCATGATAAGTTCCCCATGGATGCATTTACCCTAAACTAAGTTAGAGTGCAACACATCCGGCTTCTGTGAGGTCTTTTAAGAGTTACTAAATTCAAGGTTAATTTTGTTTGGGATTCAATTTGAGAGAAGGGGAGAATAAATGAACAGTTAGAAATGGTACAAGACATAATCATCTTAATCGTTACTGCTTATATCTTTGCAACCAAATTATGAGATACCTCTCGTTTTGTGTTTAAGTTGATAAACAGCTAAATAATAAACTGACAGATAAGGCTTGTGAACCGGTGTAATCATGCACTATAATTTTAACCTTAATCAACAAAAGGAATATATACCTTTGAAGGGTCGGTGGCAGTTTTCCGAAGCCTGTCAGCAAGACGAATATAGCCAAATGACCAAAACACCGAGAGGAAACCAGCTACAATACCACCAGCAGTAGAATAGAATGTAGCTGGTGATGTGATCTTTCCGGTAACCACAACGGAAAATGACAAGATAACTGCAGCTACAATTGTACAGACAAGCTGTCCCCAAAATCCTAAGCTACCCAATCTTTTGAAATACCTTGATGTCGTCTCTAATCTCTTTGCAACCTACACAACCATAAAATATCAGGAAAGCAGCATAACAAGTATTCACTATTCACATCATAAAAAATAATTGTTTTATGACAATTTTAACAAGTAGATATAAAAACAATGTGACAGGCTGACAGCCCATCTACAAATGCTCAAGGGTTTTTAATTTTTATGTTAGAGATGAGAGTAAAGAGTTTCTTATTGAAAAGTGCTTTTCTTCCCCTAAACTGCTTATACAACAACAATAACAAAACCCATTCTGCTGGATCAGGGTATCGGGGAGGTAGGATGTAGACAGTCACTGCTTCCGGAATCCGGATAACCAGAAAAAAATAAGCAATGCCGAGCACTTGCATAAAGAGAACATACTGACTAAACAACTACTACCTATAACAGTATAACCTTTGGCTAAGATCAACTTGTGTTCAAAAGGTACCCTCCACCGTTACCGTCATTCGGTCTATACTATTTCACAAAAGGCCTCCCTTTCCAGTTTCCACGCCCCACACGTACGCACCTATTTCAATCAAAAACTAGTTTTACAAATTTCAATATCTACCTATCACAACTCCAACCTAATTATACCTTACAAACAGACGGACGGGTGCCTGGGACTCCTATGGATTTTTACGGTGTAGTGTTAATTTTTGAAAAAAACAACAATTTTTCCTAAACGCATCTTAAATGCACCAGGTCCATCGAAATGTGTTCCGGTTCAAAAAATTTTGGGCACGGCCGTTATACTTGGTCCACGCTAAAATTTACTCCACAAACTAATTTAATATCTAATCTCGCAACTCTATTCACACATGACATAACAACTTAAAAACACAAACCATTATNAACAAAAAAAAAAAAACAAAAAAAAAAAAACAAAAATTATAAAAAAAAAAAAAAAAAAAAAAAAAAAAAAAAAAAAAAAAAAAAAAAAAAAAAAACCTGAGCAAGTTTAGCTTTATCAGGATCTTCATTATAAACATTAGAAATCGGAGCTGAAGCAAGTTTTACGATACTAGGCCTACTACTGAATTTAGTATCAAAAATGTGTAGTGATAAAGGGGAATGTGTAAATGAAAGGTGGGATGATGTGAAATTGAGGGAGGAGATATGACGGTGGAGGAGGTTGTGTTTGGTTACGGTGGTTAATGGTGGTGGTGGAGTGGTGGCACGAGCTGCCGGAAGGAGAAATGTTTGCATTTTTTAAGGGAGGGGGGTTGGTGTGGTGTTGTCGACAGGGCTGCAGGTGGAGTAGATAGAGTGAGGGGTGTTGTTTCTTTTACTTTCATTGTTCCGAAGAGGGTGTGATTCTTTTCTTTTTCCTTTGTCTTTTTACTTTAACAAAAATAATTATTTTTTTTCTTAAACTTATTTCCTTGTCAAAAACTAATATTTGTAAGGGTAAAATGCAAAAATGGTCTCTAAACTTCCACGAAATCGTAGAAATGGGACCGAGACAAAAAGTAACGCAAAAAAGCCACTAACGTTACGTAAATGTGCAAAAAAGCCTCCTAGTGCGCTTTTTTGCTAAGTTCCGTTAGTTTTTCCGTTATCAAGGGTATTATCGCCATTTCACTCGTTTTTCGCCTTTGACTACCCACACTTTATTTCAATGACTAAATTTGCAAAGTTTGTGGAAAACTAGAAGGGGGGGTTGAATAGTTTTACGTCTTTTTAATTTTATGAAAACTTAGTTGTTTAAAAAAAAAACTTCGATTCTAGTTTATGTGAGATCAATACTTGTATACTTATAAGTACTTATATCTACGCAAGTAAACAATAACAATATAGACAAGTATTTTTACGTCCCTTTTTATTTATGAAAACTTAGTTTAGTTTTAAAGCCTTGTTTACTCTTAAAACTTTGATCTGATCTTATGTGAACTCAAGTCTTGAACAATATGAACAACTATATCGAGATATGAAAAATAACAACGATGTAAGCTAAGTATGTAAAATCAACACATGCATAATATACACAATTATAGCTATATACGAGATGAAAGTAAGTAAGCTAAGTAATAAGTTAGAGTTGGAAAGATCTAACCGCGAGACAAAGGATTTATAGTGGTTCGGCTACAAGGACACCTTCCTTGCCCTACCCCACTCCCCGAGTCACCTACTCGAGAGTTTTCTTCACTATGTCAACAAGCTCCCTTATGGCAGAGAAAACCTTACACAACTTTTGCTTACACCAATTAACGACACTAAGCTAAATGTCGGGTTCTAATTGTAGCTAGAACCAATCTCACACCACTACACAACTTAGCACGACTTCTACACAACTTGTACACTCCACAACTACTACACACCTTCACTACTTCACTACTTCTTGCTCTTCACAACTCTACTTCTTCTTCACTACTTCTACTCACAACTAACACACCTAGATCTATCTTATTACAAGCCTTATACACCTTTACAAGTAATATACACAACTACTAGACAATATATACAAATGTACAATACTTCTTAACTTGATTGTTGAAGGAGTATTCTTCTTTTGCACTTAGAGAGATGAGGGAATGAAAAGATTGGATCACTTGAAACAAGGATTAATAATCTTATGATCAAAGGGTTTTAGAAGGATGTTTAGAGAGAATTGGATCTGAAAATTTTCGTCCAAAAGGTGAGGAAAAATACTAGGTTTGAGGTGGTATTTATAGGGAATCAATTCTGACAGGAGGAGCGTGCCGGCCCCCTTAAAATTAAGGGGGCCGCCCTCCTGTAACGGTCTGAAAATTTGTCTTTTAGTGGGGAAAGTTTATTTGGTGAAAAACTAACTGATTTTGGTTAAAATTTTGAATTCATATATTTATTATGAATTAAACATTTTCCTTTATTACCAAAAATGTTTTTCAAAGATATATAATAAGTTTATTTAATTTTATAAACTTTGTAATATTTAAATAAACATCCCTTTGATCATAAAATGTATTAGTCACTTGTTTATTCATACCTTAAGTGATTTTGTTGGATGAAATGATATAAGCTTGCTAAATACTTGTTTACGTATTAATTTTGCGTTTAATGTTTTTGTATTTTGTGATCGTCAAAACTTATGGATATCGAAAAATATTAATAACGTTTTTATACATTATTTATATCAACAAAGTTATAACCTTAAGTTTGGAGCCAAAACACACGTGGCATCCGAAGAAATTAACCTTTCCCTCCTTTTTGTGTAACTCGACAACCCAAGCGATTGCATAGGGACTATTCAGTTTATCTTTATCCTGTTTATTTAAATACACCAAACCACACACACATTCCACCGAAACACACATAATCCCAACGATCAAAACAGCCGACGATGGCAAACAATGGTAAAGGGAAGAGTATCTACATTGGTACCGAGGAAGAGGAATTTGACAAAGTTTTAAGAACCTATTATCTAAATGATTTACTTCTTGATGCATATGGCGCAGAACCAATTGATGAGTATGGTTCTTATAGGCAGATTCCTAAGGAGTTGAGAACTGAGATTTTGACCTATCTTAGGAAACAAGATGGCTACTATGAAGCGATTTTGAGTGATTCGGAGGAGGAGGAGGAGGAGGAGAAGGAAAAGACTGTGGATACCGTTTTACCAAAGTTTGATGATTTGGGAGAGAGGATTTCCCGTCTTGAAGTTGCGTTTAAGTATCTGAAGGATATGAAGGACAAGAGAGAAAAAGAATTGAAGAAAAGGAAGAAAAGGGTTGATGCNGGAGGAGGAGGAGGAGAAGGAAAAGACTGTGGATACCGTTTTACCAAAGTTTGATGATTTGGGAGAGAGGATTTCCCGTCTTGAAGTTGCGTTTAAGTATCTGAAGGATATGAAGGACAAGAGAGAAAAAGAATTGAAGAAAAGGAAGAAAAGGGGTGATGCGGAAGGTAGCGGTTCCAACTACTAAACTAGTGTGTGTTTAGATAACTTTTAGGTGATGTAATGGTTGTGTACTCGTATGATCAATGAAAGTTTCGATCTTTATGTTACTAATATATTTGCGTTTCAATTTTTGATCTTTATGTTTGTGTTTCAACATTCACAAGATACAATGATACAGCTTATGCAGAAATTAGTAGATAGGGGCTGTTTGGCATGAGTGTATACATCACTCCCATTACATTTGTAGGTTGACTTTGGAAAGTCAAAATGCAATTGATACATTGACAAGTTAATAAACCATATTTGAACACATAAGATTCATTTCATTCATTAAACTATAACCATAATTTTATAAAAGTTACCCACCCTAACCTGCATAAACCAAACCCCTCAGGTATTCCCTCACAGCAATCTCTATCTTGTTAAGAATGTTCTCGCGCATTTTCATGGCCATCCTCATCAACGCCTTCGCATTACGCTTATCAATAGTCTGGAGTCTCCTAAGCTTCTTTGTATTGTCCCTTGCATTTCTTGCACGTGAATAGTTTCGAAGTCCAGTTATAACCTCGCTTCTACGACCGACCCTAGCAGTAATCTTTTTAGATTAGTTCTCCAAATCGTGTGACCTCTTTATGTCTTGCAGAATCTCTGTCTGGTAATGGCCAAGAATAATTTTTGTTACAACAAAGGAGTGCATTTTAACAGTTTCATCCCAACTCCTCAATACATATAACATGAATAGACAAACACAGACATATAACATGAATAAACAAAGACATACATATAACATTGTTCAAAACACAATAAAGTTAAATATAGAGTACAAACATAGAATCCAAAAGACAGTAAAGTGAAACATATTGTTCAAAGATTAGTGGCTAACACATGCATAACTTGGAGTTGCATGCTCATCATCTGACTTCTTCTTTTAGTTGGCCTGTCAACCTGAGGTCTGTGAATGGGTGGTATTATTACTGTTGTAGAGTCAATTCTTGGCCAGTATCTTCGGCTAGAACAGCCATTGATCTTGAATGAGTACATACGCGCCCATGTTTCTAGTCTGTAAGCAGCATGAACCCACTCTTCAGGTATACCAACTGCTCTTCCATCCTCATTCATGTAGTTTATTGCAGCCACAACATGTTTACATGGTATTCCAGTCAGCTCCCACATCCTACAACCACACTCCTTCCTATCCATGTTAACAACACAATGATCCTCGTTAGGCATAGATACTTTATATAACGAAGCTTCAATCCATTCAACAACGCAATCAGTAGCTTCTTTTTTGTTTGCATCAAACATGGCTTGCACAGTAGGAGTAAGTTGTCCAACACTCTTTTCTATTATTTGCTGAACTACCACAATCCTTTTCATCAAGTACTCCCTGATATATTCAAGACAAGTGATGATGGATTTATCTCTGACATCATTTAGCTGGCTATTGAACACCTTACATATGTTGTTTAAGAGTAGTCCACATAGGGCTTTGCCTGTTAAACAAATCACACATTATGTATTAATATATGATCAATTATCAGTATGCTTTTTGTCCAGTGCCACTTAATGAATTACCTGAAAAATGTGACCGGCTCCATTGTTCAGCTGGAATCTTCAACAACCAATCATAAGGTGTAGCATTGTTATTCTTCAGATGATCCATCTCTTTATTGAATTTTACAACAGTTGTGGCTCTTGCAGCCTTCCAAAGCATGTCCTTGTAAACACCTCCTTTTAAATGTGACTTCATTTCCTCATGAATATGCAAAACCTGTGTTCAGCATTTGGAAACACACTAGCAACGGCTTGTATCAATCTCTGTGAACAGGTAAGGTTATAGATGGTGTTAAAACTTTACATGTTCTCATTGTGCATAAAACACATGATTAATTATACAATAGAAATGTGCACCTTTTGCCTATCAGAAATGAAAGTGAACTTGCAGTTGGTTTCTATACCAAGATCCTCTCCTAGTAGTTTCAAAAACCAACACCAAGTTGCCTTATTTA
>LBNU01004727.1:0-38517 GCA_014162995.1 Artemisia annua | reverse complement strand
GTACAAATAATCACCAAAGAGTTAAAAGATGGACATAAGTAAATAATCTTCACCCACAAGTTCAGTATAGACTCCTTCACTTGCTGGGCTAAGTGTTGTGTGTAAAACACATGGCTAAGAGCACAGCATTGAAACTTTCTGTCATCTGTGTACTTCATGATGATAGTCTTATTGATGAATTTTTTGGTTCCAAATATAAGATGGCATGGAAGGGGGATAGATACAAGTAAAGTAAGTATTGTTTTACTGTATTAGGGTACATTGGTATTATCAATGTTATTTTATGTACCTGATAGATGCTGTTTTCAGATAAAAATTAGAATAGTAGTTGTAGCAGGAATGCAGGATATAAATTAGTGTTAAGACTTGCGAGAATATAAAATATGAAATAAAAAACATTTTCTTTTATGTTATATTTGATTGATTAAAGAGAGTCACAAAGTCAATCAAACATATTGTGTACATTATTCCTGTTATCTTATTTGTATTTACTTAAAAGTTACAGCCGAGTCTTATCATACTACCTATTCAGTATAACAGCAGAATATGCAAAACTATATGCGTGTGACAGGAATGTAGTACTCGTTGGCAGCCAAAATGTGTGCAGTGCAGTACCCCTGGCATGACCCATATGAAATTGGGGCATATAAAGAAAGACTCCAAAGTCAAACAAGAACTACGTTTTGCGAACACTCTAAAGTCCAACTTAAGGCACCCACAGATACTCATCTTTGTGTCTTCTATATAATTAATACCTCAATCCATGCACAATGTTCCACTACACTACAGCCTCAAAGACGACAGTTAGAAAACTTAAATCCTAATTTAGTAGAGGGGCAGTAAAAATGAAAAACGACCATTAATGAAATATAATTCATCCATAGTGCACTTGAATATTCTTTGACTAACTTGATAATTGATCCTAAGTGTAAGTAAAAACAAGTATGATCAACTTACCACAAAAACATTTGTTGCCAAAACAAATACTCAATGATATTACGAACCAACTAAACACGGACATCACATTATTTTCCTTTGTTTTTCCTTTCTATAAGAAGGGAGAGTAATTGCGTGCTTACCCTTAGCCTAATCAGTCTTCTTTTGCTTCTTTTGGGACATTGGAATCTTTTCCAAGATGAGATCAACTTTCTTGAATACTGTGCTCATGTTCTTATGTACAAATATCAACTTTTCATCTACTTGAGCCTGGAACTTCTCGTACAAGAACGGAACAGACAAGCTAAGAAGAACCCCTGATGTAAAATCAAGATCAAATATCAAGTCAATAACCATTAATGATTGCATGCTAAACCTTTATAATACAGCACGGAAAAATGACTCACCAATATAGATCAGTGTAAGGAAGTTAAACAGACTACCGATATACGACACCAACCATAAGCCAAAAGAAGCCTGAAATTTCAAACCACATTAAACAAGTAAAGCTCAAAAACATAATTCGTGTAAAAACAGATAAAATCAAGAAATTGTACCAAAATTAAAGTCCTCAAGTTTCCGTCAACAGCAATTTCATGCACAGTAGCTAAAGCACTATTAACCCACACTCGCATCTCATCAGCAGCAGCGAGAACTGATTCCTCTGATATATCCAAATCAGGAATCGGAGGCAGAGGTCTACAGTTACACATATACAATCAAACTTTTACTATTAACTTTATGAACGATAATCAAAACTTTGTATACCAAACACACAGACCTATTGAGAAGAGACGCTGATTTCGCCCAAAAAAACAGGATAACAACCAAAAGCAGTAGAGAATTAGCAACAAATGCTAAGAAGCTATATCCCGCTCTTTCAAAGAGCAACCACAAAACGGTTGAGCCGATAAACAACACGACTCCACCGTAACAGTTCCTCCATAACAATGTATCAGCAACTGCAACATTAACAATAACTCAATTCACACATTATGTCTACACCAACAAAATCATCTCAATCGATCAATCACATAAATCTACACTGTAATTCAATCATTATAGCATAGGAGTATCAAGAATAATAAGATAGTTACAATGAATCAATCAAACAGATCTAAACGGTAATTCTCTTATTATAACAATGTCTAAGCAACTGCAACACCATGAAACTACAACTAAACCCACACAATACATCATCAACGACAAGATCATCTCAGTCAATCAATAAAATAATCAGCAGTTTCACACGCAAAACGACTCGATCATACAAACGTAAACTGCAAGTATAACAATCTCTCATCAACTGCAACACCATTAAGCAATAACTTAATTCACATAACAGAATCAAGAACAACAAGATTATAACAATCAGTCAATAGCATTCACATTGCAATTGACTCGCCAAATAAACCTAAAGCGCAATTCCATTATCATAACAATGTATCAACGCAATAAAATAACTCACATATTGACATCAGCAATAACAAAACTATCAGAATCAATAAATCCATCAGATTGAAATACTGAATACATTTCACACGAACATCAAATTGATAAAACAAACCTATAACTCTAGTTCAATTGGTATAACAATGTATCAGCAACGGGGCAACGGTAAGACTGCATGTAATAAGGCATCATGGTCACCCGTGGTTGCCTATTACACCCGAAAACCATAACACGTGGTTGACCACTTTTGAAGGTGGTTTGGTCATCTGCACCACCGAACGCAATAAAATAACTCACATGTTGGCGGTGGTGAATGTAGTAATTACTACATCCACTCTAACACCAGTAACAATAAGATTGTCACTTCTTTTCTTTTTAACGGCAACTTTTTTATACTCCTATACCACCTATCCCACACAAAATAACTCACAAGGTCTCCGACGAGACTTGAACCCACAACCTCTAAGTTGATGGGCCATTCACGTACCACTCGACCAAAAGCCTCAGGTAATAAGATTGTCACATTACCATAATCAAAATATGTAAAACAACGTCTTAACTCGGCAAAACGTAAATGTGATTCGATTACTACAGCAGTGTATCAAAAACTACCAACAAAATCTTCAACAATCAATCAATTCAGCAAACAATTAAACAATACAAATAAATTTTCATTTGAGCATTAACTTGATGAATCAAACTTATACTGTAACTCGATTATCATAAGAATGTATCGGAAACTATAAACAATAACTTATAGAATAATCAAGAACAGTTAGATCAAACATTCAATAAATGTTATATGAAAATGAAAGAGAGATAGAAATATATATATACCAGTGCCGGATCCTAAAGCTTCGTAAACGGATATTCGATTAGTTTCGGCCATGGTGATTTTTGATCGGAAAAAAGTGAAGGGAGGGAGGGAGATTTTTCTTTTTGAAGGGGGGTGGTTGGTTTAATGTGAAGCAGTTTCAAAAGGTCCTCAATTGTAACGCATCACTTTTTTCTGTTTTTAAATCGGTTCGTTTTTTATCTAATCCAAAAAGTGGAAATTAAAGGTGATTTGCATTTTGGTAAAGGGTATTTACATCTACACATACATTTTTACTTCACACACATAAATTTTAGTTGTATTATTCTAGTGGNGGGGGGGGGGGTGGGGGTAGGGTTGTTCATGTTATAAAGTTTGATAAGAGAAAGGTACGAAACAAAAACGAAAAAAATATGTAAGTATGTAAAAGGCGAGCTAGCAAGTGTATCCAAAAAAGGAAGCTTGCTCTTGTCAACAACAACTACTTAGGTCAGATCCATTGATCAATCAAAGGTTGCATCACACCGTAAATGACTAACATGCATCAACCACTATCTAATGCCTTGATAAGACCATAACTATGTGAACGGGATATATATTCCTATACGGCTATACAGACCAAAGTTAGATTTTATGGAGAGACAATATGTAAGTTGGGGTCATGTGCAACTTTTTTGAAAATATACTCGAGTAGCTCGAGCTCTACTTTTATAAGTCAAGTTAATTTCAAGTAGTTTACGAGTCAATCTGGAATAACTCGCGAGATGTCTCGTTTCGTTTCACCCCTTTATGGAGGTCTAGAACTAGAAGTCTCAAGCTAGGTATTATTTCTCATTTTAGTATAATGATAATGATAATGATAATAATAATGATATCGATAATGATGATGACAATAATAATGATAATAATAACAACAACAACAACAACAACAACAACAATAATAATATCAATAACAACAACAATAATAATAAAGATATCACTCTTAGATGAACTCATGAAAGTTGTTTGTCTTTGTTGTTTTTATTACCTTTCGTTCTAAATTATAAGTCGATATCGCTATTTTAGATTGTCCCAAAATACTTGTCTACTTTTATATTCCAAACGATTAAAAGAGACTTTAGTGGTCAGAGACGATATTTAATTGGTTAATAGAGTAAGCAGCGGGAATTTCTTAAACTTTGTGCAAAATGAAAGTTGACTTATAGTTTGGGACGGAAGGAGTATTATTTATGAGAAATGATACATTCTTAAAAAGTTTACAAAGAAGTCCACACAATGACATGATAATGAAGTTAGAACAATTAAATTGTACTAGATGAATATCCGCACAAAACGTCAGTATATAACGACAAATAATTATATTTACAAAGTGAATCTTGATGCAACACTTACAGGTTCAATATGTAGTCATCTTTTTAATTACTCATTTTCTTGTGATAAAAAATTCCATTCAAAATTGATAAACTATGTAGCTATCATTAGAAATTAAAAATCGTGTCTTATTAAAATGTTTTCATTTTTATTAAAAAGTTTCAATTCAAGCTATAAACATTTTTATTTATTATTATTATTATTATTATTATTATTATTATTATTATTATTATTATTATTATTATTATTATTATTATTATTAAGACCACTTTTATTATTAGCGATGTAAAAATTTACATAAAGTTGGATGTGAGTCTAGACACAAACTATGCTCCCACCCCTTTCTGAATACAAAAGCTAACTCTATGAAAGAAAGAAGCATTAAGGGGTATATAAGAGATATTATTATTATTATTATTATTATTATTATTATTATTATTATTATTATTATTATTATTATTATTATTATTTTAAGTTTACGTTGTTTTGCTAAGTTTAAGAGATATTTTAAAAAACCACTTTACTCATTTTTTATTTCAAGATTAAAGCTAAATGCTTTATAAGCAATATAAATGATTTTTTACTTGTCATTATTTTTATCATCATATTCACATGACACATGCATATGTCTATTTATTTGTAAAACTTTTTTTTTTTTTTTTTTTGATATAACGTTTCTCATTATTTCCAGCTACCTATGCAACTACTTTAAGGTCATGTTTGGCAACACCCTTTTGGAAGCGTTTAAGAGCGTTAAGCGACAAACGGCAAGCGTTATAGTCTTAATGCTTGTTTGGCAACACTGCTGCTAGCGTTTAGCAATACCTCAACTGCTTCCAATCTTAACGCTTCATAAAGAAGCTTTCCAATATACCGCTAGCATTTTATTTTTAATATTACCAATTTACCCTCGACTAACATTCATTCATAAGTATACAACAGATACTATTTCGTAATTTTACATTTTTTAATTACAACTACAGCTACGTTACCAAACACGTTTTTTAAACAGGCAGCTACTGCTTACTGCTACTGCTTATTGCTACAGCTTACTGCTTACTGCTATTGCTTACTGCTACGTGTCGCCAAACATAACCTAAGAGTTAAATAACTAAAATAATACATAAAGTGAAAAATAAATATTAAGTGAATAATAACATAAGTGGGATATCTATACTACATATAAATGATATAATACACAAAACCCTCTCTCTCCAAAATTTCAGATTTACAAGAAATAATGCATGGTTTACAACACTTTAATGCACCAAATTTTCAGAATTACAACAAATTAAGCATATTGTACAACAAAAAATAGCTTGATGTCATTTTCAGACTAAAATTCTAGCAAACAACATTAATGCTATTAAAAACACCCCTTCACCAATATGTACAACTACCTAAACACAATGTACATATATACCACTTCATCCAAAAATACAACTTTTTAACCATAAAGTACAATATAATTAAGCTTGCAAAACAAAAAAAACAAAAATTTGCAACAGTCTAAAACACGAATTTGTTACTTTTGCTTTTGCTTCCACACACATCCAGCAGCTTAAAAAAACATGTATAATCTCTCTTTGAAGCTACTGAACAACCACTACACAAAAAGTTTGTTCTAAAAGTTATAAATACTATTTTTTAGGTAACAAGCTACAAAATACAACCTATATAAATAAACACACAAAAACAATTAGTGGATCTAAGAGCATCGGGTATCACGGCGATTTAATTCGCCGAATCCAACGTGTAACCCATTTCGGCGACGCCGAAACCTCGCCACCACATCAAAGCATCTCGCCGAAAACCAATTAGCCACAAACTCGATGAGGAAAAGACAAAAACAAAAACATTAACCGTTGGAATGCAACAACCATTACAAGTTTTTGGTGCTCGGTTTTTGGACAAAAAGAATATAAAAGGTTTTTGTTCTTGCTCGATTTAACGAAAAGAAAAGAACGAAAGGGACTGAGTTTATTCTGCAAGAAGAGTCCACTATCTTTTAGTGGATGTGTTTATGTGTTTCAAATGGGTTAAAGAGAAAGGATATGGTGGTTTATTTGTTGGTTGTTGTGTTTAACTTGCAAGAAGAGAAGAAGAGTTTTTGAGATCTGAAAGTGAAAGAAAAATGGATGACTGCGATTTTTTATGATAAATATTAAGGATTAGGTTATGAGTAATCTTTAGGGTATTGTGGCTTATATCCCCTAAATGACTTGCTTATGGGTAGCGGACCAGGTATAAGAATTCTTGGGCCTATAATGTATTTGAGTTAAATGAATTTACTAAATTTTGTTTGGTCCATTAAATATACTAGACGAGTACCCGTATATTAGGGGTGTGCACGGTTCGGTTTGGGTCGGTTTTTGGCTAAAATCAAAACCGAACCAAATGTTCAATTTTTATAGAACCCAAAATCGAAACTCATGATCGTCGTTATATATTTATTGATATATTCTCAAATAAACACACGACACGAGAAACACGCATATAAACATAAATTTTAAGATAAATATATTATAAATCTACTCACAAAATGAATATGAATTTATAAATTTGATTTATTTAGTTATTTATTCATATTATATTAATTATATATATTATTATATAATAAAATCGGTTCGGTTCGGTTTTTACGGTTCGGTTTTTGGACGAAAACCGAAATCAAACCGTATATTTCGGTTTTTGAAAAATTAAAAACCGAACCACCGGTTTTTAGTTTCGGTCGGTTTTTCGGTTCGGTTTTTTTGGTTTTCGGTTCGGTTTCAGTTTTTTCGGTTTTGTTTGCTCACCCCTACCGTATATAGGGGTGTTCATGGTTCAGGTAATAACCGAATAAACCGAAAACCGAACCGAACCGAAAAAAACGAATCGAACTTAGAACCGAACCGAATTTGTCAAAACCGAACCGAACCAAACTAAATTTTGTCACTTTTCAAGATTGACCAGTTTGTATTATAGATAGTATAGATATTTGTGGTATTATCAAAGGCAAATTACTTGAAAATGTATTTAACTTGTCACTTTTTATCATTGTATGTAGCCTTCTTTTTTTTTCCCAATCTGTCAATGAACTTGCAAAATCTGTTCATTGCGTGTAGCGGTGACTTGTTTAACCTGCTGAGGCAGGTTAAACTAACGGTCGTTAGATTTATCATTGCAATGTTAGTCCTTAGACTAACGACCGTTTATCATGGCTACATACAATGACAAAAAGTAACAAGTTAGATGACTTTTATTATTTTTAAAATTTATGTACGTTTTTACATGTTTTTTCACACATTTTTATACACGTTTTTATACACATTTTTATACACGTTTATACACACGTTTTTATACACGTTTTTATGCATGTTTTATACGGATTTTTATACACACATTTGTATACACGTTTTTATGCATATTTTTATACACATGTTTTTATGCACGGTTTTACACATGTTTTTAAAATATTTCAATACATACATTTTTATACGTTTTCGTCTGTTTTTTTTACGTTTTCGCCCGTTTTTTTAACATTTTCGTCCCTTTTTTTACGTTTTCGCCTTTTTTTTACGTTTTCGTCCGTTTTTTACGTTTTCGTCTGTTTTTTTACGTTTTCGCCCTATTTTTTTACGTTTTCGCCCTATTTTTTACGTCTTCGTCTGTTTTTTTACGTTTTTGCCCCATTTATTATGTTTTCGTCAATTTTTTATGTTTTCGTCCGTTTTTTACATTTTCGCCCTTTTTTTACGTTTTCATCTGTTCTTTTACGTTTTCGTCTGTTTTTTTTTTACTTTTTCGCCCTTTTTTACGTTACGTAAAAAAAAGGGCAAAAATGTAATAAAACGAGCTAAAGCGTAAAAAATGGGCGTAAGCGTAAAAAACGGACGAAAACATAAAAAATAGGCGAAAACGTAAAAAAGGGACGAAAACATAAAAACCGGGCGAAATTATAAAAAACCGCGATGAAACGCCTAAAAAACGAACGAAAACGTAAAAACAAGGGCTAAAGTAAAAAAACAGACGAATAAAGCTAAAAAAAAAAGGCGAAGACGTATAAAACCGGGGCGGAAAGCGTAAAACAGCTGAAGCACGTAAAAAAGAACTGACAAAACGTATAAAAGCTAGACGAAAACGTAAAAAAAGGGGCGCGAAAACTAAAAACAGACCAAAAGCGTAAAAAACGGACGAAAGACGTAAAAAATGGCGGAAACGTAAAAAACAAAGGAAAAACGTAAAAAAGGTGAAAAACGTAAAAAAATGACTAAACGTGAAAGAACCTGGATGAAGAACGTAATAAGTACGGGCGAATACGTAAAAAACTGACGAAAACATTAAAAAACGGGCGAAAACGTAAAAAAACGTGTGAAAAACATAAAAAAACGAAAAACGTAAAAAAATAGACGGAAAACGTAAAATTTTGTATTGAAATATTTAAAAACGTGCATAAAAACGTGTATACAAATGTGTGTATAAAAATCCGTATAAAAACATGCATAAAAACGTTTATAAAAACGTGTGTATAAACGTGTATAAAAAGGTGTATAAAAACGTGTATAAAAATGTGTGCAAAAACGTGTAAAAAACGTACGTAAATTTTAAAAATAATAAAAGTCGTCTAACTTGTTACATTTTGTCATTGTATGTAGCCATTATAAACGATCGTTAGTCTAAAGGACTAATATTGCAATGATAAACCTAACGATCGTTAGTTTAACCTGCCCCAGCAGGTCAAACAGGTCACCGCTACACGCAATGAACGGATTTTGCAAGTTCATTGACAGATTGGGAAAAAAAAGAAGGCTACATACAATGGTAAAAAGTGGTAAGTTAAATACATTTTCAGGTAATTTGCCCTATTATCAAATGTTTTAATTCTTTCACGTTTGCCAAATTTAATTGTGCCTTAAGCCAAATGTTTTTTTTGCCATTGAGTATAAAATTAAACTTATCATATCTTTATATAAAATTTTCTATCATATGTAAAGTTAATGTCATGAAAAACATATAATAATAAACAATGTTCGTCGAAAAGTTTAATTACATGGTATCCGCCGCCGCATCGCGCGAGTACCCTGCTAGTAAAATTTTGACTGGTCTTCGGCTTTGGGCTAAGAATACACATAAGATGGATATAAGATTTTGGGCCATAAGTTGAGGGACGTGTTCAAGTCTAAACCTCGAGCGTTTGGATGAAAGTTTGTAATCATTCTTTTCATTTAGCTTCAGAATAAACATACAAGATTAAAGTATGTTTAAAATCTTAAAAAGTGAATTCTAGAATTCTCTCTCCCACGTGAGCACCTTCTCTCTCTTTGAGATCCTTGCAGCTTTGTCTGTTCAATATCCCACCCACCACAAATTTCCATCTTCTTCAATGTTTCAACATAATTCACACTAGTCAACACACTGCATAATCTTTTTAGCATGGCCCCTTCACCAGATTAATGTCTAGTTGGTAAAATATTTGCAGATAACCGTACTTTCAGTCGAGATGTAGTATCCTCCATAGTCAAAAATGCTTGGCGTACTTGTTCATTAACATCGATCCATCCATGGGAAAATAACCACTTTATATTTACTTTTTCAAAAGAACAAGATGTATAAAAGATACTTCATGATTCCCCATGGCTCGTTAAAGGTCATTGCCTCATTTTACAGCTATGGAATCCTAATGTACATATTAGCGAAATTGATTTCGCACATGAAACCTTTTGGGTGCAAGCTCACGGACTGCCATTTGGAAAACTTACAAGAGCATATGCAATAGAAATTGCCCCAAAAGTTGGAACTCTAGTCGAGTTGGATTGTGAAGCTGAGGGTTTTCAATTTGATAGAAGTTATCTGCGCTTTCGGGTCAAAGTTAACCTTCGAAAACCCCTATGTCCGGGTTTCTCTTTACAACGGGATGGTAAGGATCCTTTATACATCAGTTTCAAATATGAGAAATTAGGAGATTTTTCTTACTCATGTGGTCGGCTAGGTCATGATGTAAACACATGTGGTTTGACCGGGACGAAACCATATCTCGAGTTGGGGCTGGGATGCGGGCACTTGTGTTTAAGCGCCCTATTACCTCTTCGAGAAACCAACAACCTGTCCATCAGACCCTGGGACAGCCCTCAACATTTAGTACCCTTAATGACAATGTGTCAAATGACACCAATGACCAGTCAATATCAACATCACCTATTGATCCCATACAAATCACTTCTCATGAACTTGTATCCCATGTTGCCTCATCTTCGTTCATTGACCCTGCAGGATCGACAAGCAACACAGGTTCATACACCATAAATGTGAACTTTAACCAATCCCATGTATAATCTTAGTACAACACCCATGCCAAGCAATATGTCTCAAAACCCAAATTTTGTGCCTACATATTTTGTAACAGAACCTAGTGATAGCCCCCCAAGTAGCCCAACACAAAATGATTCCTTAATAGTTAAACCTTCAGCAGTTGCAAATGACATAGACATCATTGAGGAGAATTTATCGAGCTTTCTGTTAAAAGAAAACCATGTGCCTCTCCGCCTAGCCCACCTGCCAAAAAAAGAAGCAAACAACAACCAAACTATCAATCAGTCACACCCAATTCTACTAGCCAATCCGTTAACCCCATTGTTCCTACTCGCTTAAGACGGAGTTTTCGTAAATATACAAGCCCCAAAGTCATCCCAAAGAATGTTTCTCCTTCTATAGAAGCTGAGTTAAATGACCTCTTAGATGTACCGGTTGAGACTATATCTGTTGATGATGCATCTGTTTCGAAAGTGGGTGTGGTGGCTGCCCCGGATCAGCCACAAGCGCAATGTTAATCCTATCGTGGAATTGTCAGGGAGTTGGGCGACCCCTGACAGTTTCAAACTTGCGAGAGCTATGTCGAGCTCATCTCCCGGATGTAGTTTACTTAATGGAAACAAAGAATAAAGAACGGTACTTAGAATCTTTACGTCGATCACTCACTTTTACTGGTTCCTTTTATGTTAATCCGATCGGACATTCAGGTGGTTTAGCTTTATGGTGGAAAGATAACATCACTTTAACTGTTGTAAATGGTAATAAAAACATAATTCTTGTAGATGGCATTTGTATGGTTCCCTCTGTCTCAGGCGAGCTTGTTTTATCTATGGTCCACATGATCGACGTGATAGAAAACTTCTTTGGCAACATATTTCACATCTTGCGTTATCAGCTTCTTGCCCTTTTTTTTTGTTATAGGTGACTTTAATTTAATTGGGACGTTGTGGATAAGCACGGAGGCTCTTCAAATACTAGTAGCCGAATTGAGGAATTCCAATCTTTTCTTTCAACATCAGAATTGTTCGAACTCCCATTTAAAGGTCTGAGCTATACATGAAATAATAATAGAGCTGATAATGCTAACATACGGGAGCGGATTGCTGGAGCTCTTGCCAATAAGATGCTCCTTGTAACTTTCCCATTTCAGACACTCACGCATCAGCCCATTATTGGAAGTGATCATGCTCCTCTTCTATACAATACATGCCCAACACAGAAAAAGAGGCGGAAAGGTTTTCGTTTTGAGTCAATGTGGACGTTAGAAGCTGGCTGTGAAGACACTATTCATAACGCATGGTCTGATATCTCTTCATCAAATCTCATTGCTAGCCTTGAACAAAATCTCGCTCATTGTGCTAAGGAACTAACTTCTTGGAGTCGCAAGAATTTTCGAAATAACAGGAAGGTTATTGAGGAGCTTACAAATGAGTTGAGGGTTGTTCAATCAGCAGCTCCTACGGCTACTAACAATGCAAGACAAAGACTTTTGCGAAAAAAATTAGAGGAAACATAGCGTAAAGAAGAAATGTTTTGGCACCAACGTTCGAGAGTGAAGTGGATTAATTTCGGTGACCAGAACATGCGTTTTTTCCACCTGTCAACGATACACATGAGCCAACGGAACACAATCACTATGTTAAAAATGAAAGTGGGCAGTGGGTGGATGACCCGGTAGCCCTTAACACCTTGATCCTAAATCATTTTACGTCCATTTACACATCTATTGGTGTTAGGGATTTTGGCGATGTTTTGGATGTAATTAAACCCGTAGTCACTGAGCATATGAACACTTCTTTAGATGATATTGTTGTTGACAATGAAATTGTTCGTGTAAAGCAATTAGGAGCGTATAAGCCGCTAGGTAAAGATGGGTTTCCAAGTTTGTTTTTTAAGAAATATTGGCCAATCGTTGGCAACTCGGTTTGTAATGCTGTAAAGCAATTTTTTGATACTGGAGTTATGCCATCTTCTTTTAATAAAACTCTTGTTTTACTTATTCCCAAAATTCCAGCACCAGAACAGGTTGGTCACTTCCGTCCCATTAGTCTATGCAATTTTGTGTATCGTATGATCAGCAAAATCATGGCCAATAGGCTTAAGCCTTTTATACATCGTATCATCTCCCTGCAACAATCTGCCTTCATACCTGGTAGGCTTATCCAGGATAGCATGGTGATTGCTAATGAAGCTTTTCATTATATTCGGCATAAGAATAAAGGCAACCAACGACTCATGGCGCTTAAACTCGATCTTAATAAGGCATTTGATAGAGTCGAATGGGATTTTTTGTTGGCTACTTTAAAGAAGATGGGGTTTGCGGATAGATGGTGCCAGTGGTTTTTTGCTTGTTTATCTTCATACGAGCTAGAATTTCTGATTAATGGTGAATCCATAGGCAACATTTGGCCTACTCGAGGTATACGACAAGGTGACCCTCTATCTCCATATTTGTTCATTATTATTGTAGATTTCTTATCTCGTATGGTCTCAAAAGCCGTGAACAACTCACTCGTATCTGGTATAAAAATGGTCAGGACTTGTCCTATCATCTCTCATCTTTTCTTTGCTGATGATTCTTTATTCTTTTTGAAAGCAGTTCCGGCTGAATGTCAAAATCTAGTAAATATTTTAGCTCGGTATTGCAACGCATCTGGGAAGAACATTAACTTCACAAAGTCTTCGGCCCTTTTCTCACTGAACAGTCCAGAAGATCTACAACAACAATTATGTAGCTTGTTGAATATTCAATGCATGGATCCGAAAGCTTGTTATCTAGGATTACCTTCTGTGATTGGGCAAAATAAGAATGAATTATTCTCTTTTATCCTAGACAAAGTGCTTTATAAGATGCAAGGCTGGAAACAAAAGCTCCTCTCACAATCTGGTCGAGAGATCCTTATCAAATCAGTGATTCAAGTCATTCCATGTTGGGAATTATAAATTTGATGATTACAAAACAAGAAGGACTAAAGTTGACAAAGAGAGAAAGTTTCAAGAAAAAGAATATGCAGGAAATCAATTAGCATAATTGTAGGGATTTCTTAATATTCTGTATTATCTCTTTGTAAAACTTAATCTCTCTATTATATAAAGAGAGGTAGGGACGTTCATTTGAGCATCCAGAAAATATAGAACTCTCCCAATGAGAGTCTAGACACACGATAGAAAACGTGTGTATAATAGTTAGTTTATTAGTAATAGATCTATCTATGTATTAGTATTTTATGAATAAGAAAACCTTGTTCATAACTTTGATTGTGTTCTTTATTATTCCGCTGTATATGTTTAATCATTGTTATTATCCTAGATGGGCTTGATCCTGAATCTACAATTGGTATCAGAGCGAGTGGCTCTTGATATCTAGGGATCTACAAGGTTTTCATTGTCAATAAAGAGCAGTTTTGAAGATGGAGCAGATCTGGTCGAAGAAAGAAGATTCGAAAAAGTCGACAGAAACAATGAAAGATGAAGCAGATTGGTAGCAAAGGATGGCTCTGCTGTTTTATTTTTATATGGCGACAAGTTAAAGGTAACAATAATGTTAAACGCATAATATTATATCGTCGAATTAATAAATTGAAAGTCGGTGGAGAAGAAAGCAACAAAATACTTTGTGAATCATGGGATAATTATGTTGCTGTTGTCGTCTTTTCAAACAAATTGGAAACTTTGTACTGATCGGTTTATCATAAATTGGTCGATGTTATTTGTTTTGTGGGGTCTGGTTTGTTGTCTATTATGATGATTTGCTCACAAGAATCGATTGGTGATAGGTTGGTTATAATAATTACCTCGTACATCATAAGTAACTGATTTGTTTGTGTGGGGATACGATTTATTTATTGTGATGGAATATTATAATCAATCATATTAATCTCGTATGGGATTGATATTAATGGATCATTGTTTGGTTTTTATTCGGTGTGATGCGGTACTGAATAAATACAATGGGCTTGAATGGTGATCAGATGAATATTATATTGATCGATGCTGATTGCAATGTTGGAGTTGTGTTCCTTCGTATCTTGTACCAATAATATTAAAAGGGATTGGTGTGTACTATTCTTAATATTTGGTACTGGTTGCAAGATGTTAGTACTGGTCCATATGTATGCTGCTGTTCATTAATTCTGCTGCTTGTTTGTACTGGTTGTGCAAATTCACATGATTCGTTACTGCTGCTATGCTTAATTGTTTCTGCTGATGCGCATAAGGTTTCTACTACTCGGTCAGTAACAGAAAAAGTGTCGCTAATCAATTTAGTGACAGATTTTGCAACAGTTTTGTGACACTTTTCAAGTGTCGTCTGGATACTTAAAAAAAAAGTATCTATTTGTTGTCGAGGAAGCAGCTTTGGAATTGGGTCTCGATCTGATGTAAGCAGCTCAGCAAAGATCTGGTTTTTATTTGGTTTGGAGATTGGTGAGATCACATGGGGGATTTGTTTGGTTGTCGTATGTTTATATTGATGATATGATTGTCTTGACTATTGATTGGTTCTTGCTATGGAATACACGTGAGAATGGTTTATCGTATATGGAAACCATATCAAATCAATTTGGGAAACTATTCGTTTTGATACTATTAATACTGGTATGCTTCATGGTTAATTCTGCTGCTACAAATTGTTTCTTCTGCTCACATGGATACTACTGCTACGCTATTTTGATTCTGCTGCTCATTCTGTTTTTGCTGATGTACTTAATGTTTCTCCTGCTTCGGTTCATGCTATTCGGTTCATGCTATGTGGGTTGTGTTTCTCAGTTCCTCCTAGTTGCTTTTGGTTTCTGTTGATCGTACTTGTTCCTGATGGTTGGTTTATTCATGCTGGTCTTGTACGATGGTTCTTGCTGGTCGTTCCTGCTCGTTAGGTTTCATTCCTACTGGTGGGTTCCTGCTGATACATACAATTATTGCTGACTTCTTTATGGTTCCTGCTGGCTTGTTGTATACTTTTTCTTTTGGTCGGTTTTGGTTCCTACTAGTTACGTGAGATTACTGTTCGTCTGTTTTAGTGACAGTTCTGATGTCACTAATGGTTAGGGAGGACGGAGTTATCAACCATCATCATTTCGTTGAGAAGATTACTTGTAGAAGACATTTGATTATCGCTTGATTGATGTTGTAGTTGATTTTCACAGGTTTTGTGTTCTTATCATATCTTAAAGGGAGTAGGACCTTTTTTAAGATAACTTGCTTGGTTTGTATGGTGACGAAGACTTGACGAATCTAGTGAAGGGGTACGATCCATCTTATTGTGCTTAATGCGTACATTTGCTATCACTTGAAGGAGTTATGTTATTTGTGCTCAGTGTCTCATTGGATAAGTCAATGAGGAGTTTGTCAAGAGGTTTGGTTCTTCACTACTCATATTTTATGAGTTCGACGTCACGTAGATAGTGCAAGACATAAGATGCAAGTTTGGGAGATTCCACTTCTTCATCAAATCAGTTATATTTGATTTTCTTCATCAATGATCACTCCATGGAGCCTACTGGATTCAAGAGATGGCAAGTATACTTTTAAGGGGAAGCTTATTGTTAATATACTTGACCATCTTCATGCACTACTTAAGGGGAAGTTGCATACTTTAGTTCCCATATTAGATGATTACAAAAAGGGGAAGAAGTTTACAGGTTTGCAGCTTATTATGTGTGGTGACATGTTCATTTCAAGGCTGAGGATGAGAAGAAATTTGATGATTATAAATTTCATTTCAAGGGGAAGGATTGTTGGGAATTATAAATTTGATGATTACAAAACAAGAAGGACTAAAGTTGACAAAGAGAGAAAGTTTCAAGAAAAAGAATATGCAGGAAATCTAATCTCTCTATTATATAAAGAGAGGTAGGGATGTTCATTTGAGCATTCAGAAAATACAGAACTCTCCCAATGAGAGTCTAGACACACGATAGAAAACGTGTGTATAATAGTTAGTTTATTAGTAATAGATCGATCTATGTATTAGTATTTTATGAATAAGAAAACCTTGTTCTTAACTTTGATTGTGTTCTTTATTATTCCGCTGTATATGTTCAATCATTGTTATTATCCAAGATGGGCTTGATCCTGAATCTACATTCCATCATATGCCATGCAATGTTATTTGTTGCCGAAAGGTTTTCTCGACATGCTTCTTACTCACATTCGTAGATTCTTTTGGCATAAAGATGCGCACGGTAAACATATTCATTGGTCAAGCTGGGATTTTCTTTCAAAACCAAAAGATGAGGGGGGACTTGGGTTTAGAGACTTGCATTCGTTTAATCTTGCATTACTCGCAAAGCAAGGTTGGAGGCTTACAAGTTACAATTAACCCGGAATCTTTCTGGGCCTGTATCCTTAAAGGTTTATATTTTCCAAGGGGAAATTTTTTAATAGCTAGTAAAGGATCTCGTCCTTCTTGGTTGTTGCAAAGTCTCCTCCATGGTCGAGATATCCTCCTTCAAGGTGTCCGATGGCAGGTCGGGAATGGTGAAAATATTTCATTTTGGACACAGAAGTGGGTGCCGCATAACTCTGACTTTTTCATTCGTGAACCTCGGGGTCCTTTCACAAACGTTTCCAAAGTTTCAGATTTCATTGTTGACGGGGAATGGGATTATTGCAAATTACAACATTACCTTCTTCCCAGGGAAGCTGACTTTGTCTCACAAATCCCCATTTCTAATACGGGCACGAATGACAAGCTTGTTTGGCATTTTGAAAATAATGGAAATTATTCTGTTCGCTCGGGATATCGACAAGCTTTGCTATTCAAAGAAAAGGGTATGAATCATTCTTCTTCATCTTCTAATCCTACAAGTGAGTTTTGGAAACTAATTTAGTGACTGAATGTTATTCCAAAGATCAAACTCTTTTTGTGGAGAGCATGTTCAAACGCCCTTGCTACACGCGATGGGTTGTTTCGACGGAATTGTGTTCCTTCACCGCTTTGCCCCATATGTCAAACAATGCCAAAGACTATTGAACATTTATTGTTTGAATGTGAGTGGAGAAAATTTATATGGTTTGGCTGCTCTTTGGGCCTCCGTCTTGACGGAATTTTAGGTAATCTACCTGATCGCATCAACTCCTTATTATGCTATATAAAAACAGGAACCACTCGTATTAATTTCCTTTCTACATTTGCCTATGTGGTGTGGTCTATCTGGAAGGCCCGTAACCGTTTTATTTTTGAGCAATCAGCGCTAGATCTTGCTCAAGTTATCGTGGAAGCCCAAATTAATGTTTGTGATTTCGAGAGAGCACATTGCTTTGTTCGTGCCACTGATGTGTCCAATATGAGCGGTGTTTCGCAAGGAAGTTCACCTAAGTGGATCCTCCCCACTTCAAACATAGTGAAGCTAAATTACGACGCCTCTTTTAATGCTCCGAATGCTGCTTCAGGTATCGTTGCCCGTAACTCAATAGGGTCATTGCTTTCTTGTTTTGGCAAGAAATGGCGATGTGAGTCTGCTCTCGCTGCTGACTTCAAGCCATTCGATCATCGTGTATTTTTGCTGCAAACAAAGGCTGGTTTAACGCTATTATTGAATCTGATTCACAATCTGCCATTACTCTTGCTACTTCGGAAAATGTCCCTCCTTGGGCGCTTTCGGTTCTTATTATGGACATTCGCTATTGGATATCTCATATGAAATTCCAGCTTCTATGGACTTCTCGTAGGTGTAATCGGGTGGCGCATCATGTTGCAAAGGTTGCTCTTAATTCACCTGATAGTTTCATGTGGGATTCTAATTTTCCTGTCGAAATTACCTCTATTGCGAGGAGTGATATTGTTTAGTTTTTTAGCTTCGGCAAAGTTCAAAAAAAAAAANCGTCGGTATATAGCGACAAATAATTATACTTGCAAACTTGTGAATCTTGATGCAACACTTACCGGTTCAATTTATAGTCATTTATTTAATTACTCATTTTCGTGTGATAAAAAAATTCCATTCAAAATTGGTAAACCATGTAGCTATACTTAGAAATTAAAACCCGTGTCTTATTAAAATGTTTTCATTTTTATTAAAGAGTTCCGATTCAAATTATAAATAGTGTAGTTTTTTTTTTTATTATTTTATTTTTATTTTTTTTTAACTTTTTTTTAAAGTTTACGTTGTTTGTCAAAGTTGCCATTTCAGAACTTGCAATTTAAGATTAAAGTTTAAGATGCATTAAGGGGTATTATTGATAAGAGATATTTTAGGAAAATCACTTTACTCATTTTTAAATTTTCAAGATTAAACAAAAATGTGTTATAAGTAAAATAAATGATTTTTTATTTTTCATTATTTGTATCCATCTTGTTTACATGCTGCATGCATGTGTCTATTTATATTTGTAAAACTTTTTTTGGATATAACCTTTCTCATTATTTCCAACTGCCTATGCAACTACTTTAAGATTTAGGCTAACAAAGTAACAATGCACATAAGATGGATACAAAATTTTGGGCCATAAGTTTGGGGACGTGATGTCTAAACCTCGAGCGTTTGGATGAAAGTTTGTAATCATTCTTTTCATTTAGCTTCAGAATAAACACACAATATTTAAAGTACGTTTAAAATCTTAAAAAGTGTGTGAAGGCAAATCAAATGCTGCTCTCAAGTAACGATTCTGGTAATTACAATCACTATTACTAGTTTACAACTTCATTTTTTTTATAGAATGACAAAAAAAAGAGGAGAATAATTTTGTAGAGATGCTTGAACTTGGAGAAAAATTCCTCTTGAGACGAGGCTCGCCACAAAATAATACTTAACAAATTATCATTTTTCATTTCACGAATCGATGTTAAACGACCTTTTGAAGCAAGCTATCCTCCTGAAGAATAATGCATACGGGAGTCTTTCCAATACCATCAGCCTGAGCTTGTATCACTTCCTTCATCAACAAACTAAACTCCTCGTGCTTGAGTGTACCTTTCTTTCCGGTATCAAACTTCTCAAATATTGCATCATATACATTATCAACCTCTTCTTTGGATTGCAACATTAATTCCACCGAAGCCAAATCAGTAGCCTCATTTCGGAGTTCATCACGAGACAAAACTCCATCTTTATTCACATCTAACGTGTTAAATCTCTCCTCGATGCATTTTCCAAAAGCATCAGAATCCTTGAGAAATTTTTCCACCATCGGGCCATCGATAAATACAACACTCATATTTACAAATATTGAAAATGGTTTATTATAATTTTTGTAAATAAGTTATTATGATTTGAGAATTAATTTTATAGACATGAAATAAGTTCCACAATTAAAGGACTTCCTTTAAAATGCTTGAACGCCCATAATTTTAGATCTCCAATGGGTCTAAAGTTCGTATGGTTCTATGAACATTTGGCAGCTCCCCTTGCCAATAATATACTAGTAGTTACGTTCCCCTTGCCAATAATATAGTACTACTAGTTACCTAGCCCTTTACTACCCATCTCTAAAAAATACCATTTGTACTTTTGACTATCTTAGAGATACTTTTCTCTACTAACCTCATTTATAAATCTATCCTTCTTTTTCTTAGTGCTACTACTATATTTCTCTAGAAATCTAAACTATACATTAAAAGCAAAAGATAGTAAAAATCGCTAGGCGCTAGTGAGACGGTCGTGTAGGGCCTAGCGATTAATCGGTTAGGCGGGGATTAATCGTCGATTAATCGGATTGGATTTTTTTATGCACAAAATTGTAGTTTTGGATATTATATTATATTATATGTATGAGATAAGCATAGTGCATCAAATTCAAGTGATCAAATATAAACATAATGCACAATTCTTCAAAATTCAAAGTCAAATATAGATATTACTCGGTTTGTTGACCATTTTTAAGCGATCTTTGACTGATTTTATCCGATTAGTAGGTTTGGTGACCAATTTTTAAGCGATTTTGTATGATTTTTAAGCGATTTTGTTGACCGATTTTTAGGCGATTTTGTCTGATTAATCTGATTAAACCGATTTTGTCCGATTAATCGGTTTGTTGACCGATTTTTAAGTGATCTTTGACCAAACCGATTAAATAGGTCGATTATGATAAATCCGACGCTTAGTGACCGATTAGCGATTATGAGCCGATTAATCGGCCGCCTGGGTCAATTTTTACAACAGAGATTAAAAGTAACATTTAATATGTGCTTGGGCCGGTTTAAAACAATAAAAAGGAAAAAAAAAAAAAACTTACTAAATCCACATGTAGCATGTTTGAGTTAGTAAAAAACTAACCGGGTATGAACGTGTATTTTATATTTATAATCTACAATAACATTCATATTTACATTTTTTTTTTATTTAATTTACTATTATGTAGAAAGTTAAGTTATTATTTTTATATTTATTATTATTTTTTATTTATTTATTTTTAAAAGACATATAAGTTACATGAAACTTTCAGTTAAGTAATAAACTTTGTTTTTTAGTCAAGGACAGAACATGTATATCATGTAGTCAGAATGACCCAAGTGGTCATACAGACAGAACATGCATATCATGTACTCAGAATGACCCGAGTGGTCATACAAACAAATCATTGACACCAGGTACTCAGAATGACTCGAGTGGTCATACAGACAGAACATGTATATCATGTACTCAGATTGACTCGGGTGGTCATACATATAGAACATACGCATATGTTCTGAAAACGGAACCTAGATGTCCTTTGTGAATTGAAAGTGTATAAATTGAACTTACATTCCATATGTGGAACTTACGATGTTCGACGCGGAGGAATATGTTCGAGTAACAATCACAACCTTCATAAATACGAGTTAGTGCACTTGTCGCTTTCTTATGGACTTTTGCCTCTATGATATCCTTTTGAGGGCTTTATGAGCTAAGTATTACATTTGAGTATGTTATGACCGTGAAATGGAAGCAACGCTAGATTATATCTTTACTTCGTGTTTTCAGTTTACTTTACGTTACTTACTAAGCTTAATGCTTACGTTGCTTTTTTCCATGTTTTATATAGGTGAATCTAAAGACGTTAAGCTTAAGGGCATGACTTGATAGTAGAAAGTGGTGCAGCTCAAGTTAGTACGGGCAACTCTTACCTTCCTCTTGATACAACTCGTTACGCTCAAATTTTGTGGTTATGGGTCTAGTTATGTGTTAATCATGTATGGTTTAAGTTACTAGTGAAGTACCCAAGATAGAACATGATATAATCTAAGATTCTAAGTGATATTGGTGCATTTGTTAAAAATGATCCGTTTTGGGAAACTACGTTTTCACTGATGATTATGCTTTGTAAAAGACTAAAAGTGCATAAATGAAATTTAATGTATTCATGATGTTTCTGCAAAGTTTGTTATTTTTACGATAAGTGTAAATTGGGTTTACATAAAATTTTAGAAGGGTTTTTCTAACATGTGCGTAGGCACATGATAAGAAGTGGGCCCGTATGTACTTTTTACCCAGGGATTCACAAAAAAGACACAAAAAATATTTTTTTTATTTGAAAAATGACAAGAACTTACAAAAAAGGACATAAGGGTCTACCTCTTATCATGTGCCTAAAGGCACATGTTAGAAAAACCCATTTTAGAATTTAAAAAGGAAAGGTGCATGTCTGACCCAAAAAAGAGACCGGTTAAATAATTTAGCCGTCAGCTGTCAGATATAGCCGCCGGCTAAATAGGTACTCTTGCTGATTTCAAATATATATATATTTTTTTATTTTGCAAATTTTTAAGCCAAGGGCATTTCATAAAATAACAGATAGATGTACACATACATCATATTACATAATATGATGCTTAAAGACAAATGAATGACAATCGCTCCTGACTTTTATCATCCATAGGTACAACATCGTGATGATAATTACGAACTCATGAAGAAACGTTACAAGTTATTAGAGAGATACACAACGAAACAACTTATCTAAGCCTTAAAGCCTATTTAGTGGAACACATTTGGCGTCGAACAAATAAACACTAATTTGTCATTTTATTGTAACGTTTTAAATTTTATTTGAATCATTATATAGCGTTTTTAGTTATTAATGAAGTTTGAATTTCATTGTTTAAGAAAAATGAAAATGAATAAAAAAAATGGAGATGTCTATCTCCTTGTTACACAAGTTAATTATGAAGTAGCTTAGAAGAAAGAAAGCTCAGCTGACTGTTGGGATGTTAGTCTCGTGGTGGTTATCACTACACTCAATCTAAGTTCGAGACCCAGTTCTAGCTTTTAATGTATTTATAATTTCATCTTTTTGGAACCTACATATCAACTCATAAACTTTCAACAATATGTTGGAATATGTAAATAATAACAATTATATAAACACATAAACATCATCAAACACGCAGCGGAATAGATCAAATACATGTAAACTAATTAACCGAATATAAAAGAATATGCGTACCTTTGTGATTTCTAGCAAGAACAAGAAACCAAACACCAAGAACAAGTTAAACCCTAAGTTAGGGTTTATGGAGGATCGACTAGGGTTTAGTCAACAAGGGTAAGATCACCACGTTAGCAAAAGTATGCTAACACTTCGTTCTTGAAAACACGTACTCGTAGCGTTTCAATTAGAAAAGCTAGTTTCTTGATTCACAAACAAAACCATACTATGTTGAGCCTTTATCAAATCGACTAGGACCCAAAGGGGTGTTAGTGGATCAACTATAGCTCAAAAGAAAGAGAGAAAGGAGAAGTTGTGATTGCTAATGAATCAAGAGATGAATGAAAGAATGAAAGGGGTCATGTATATATAGTTTTCTTAAACTTGGAGCTCAAGAAAACAACCCTAACCCCTTGTGGGTTGGGTTCGGCCGATCACACCCCAAGGAAGGGGTTTCTAGATCTTTCTTGACCTTTTGTTTCATTATAGTCCTTCTCCTTTCGTTAACGGTCGTTAGTGTCCGTTAAGTATTTGTTTTCGTGAATTAAATAATTATTCATATTAAATATAATAATTATTAATTAATTGAAACTCGTACGTAAAGTGTGCAATCCCGAAGTCTCGAGTTCGAGTCCCGGGCATATCACATTAATTTATATACGTAAGCTTTACAGCTCCCACTCGGATATACATTAATGCAATAATGACATTGGATAGTCTAGCTTTAACACCCCAATGTCCCCAGAACGATCACGAGTATGATTTTCCTGGAAAAACCACCTTTGATGTATTATCATTATACTTATCCTTTTGTTACTAATACAATATTAATATGGATATGGATCTAAGTCATTCCATATTTAACTTTCTGTTTCTCGTTATTTCTAATTGAGCATGATTACCAAAACATCTGAACGTATTCCAGATAGTCTTTGGGCATGGCCATGCAAACATCTTGTCAACTCTACGAGTGGCCAAACAGTATTATACTTCAAAACAAATTGGAAGGAACAAATCCTTTTTGACTACAAGCATAACCCATGAACTTTGCATCACTTCTGAAAATACCCCTTATAACCACCAGTTACGGATAGCGTTAGAATATCTTACACAAGTGAGCTACATCCACAACAATTATCTAGTATCTCAAGTCTGAGGATAAATATTCATGATTTACTTAAATGACAACATCCATAAAGTACAATCATGTAGTTGGGATTTCTGTCATATATTTAATTTTTCATTTATTAAATATCATGTGAATTTGGTATGTCCCACGCATCAATATACTTAAGTATATTCTACCAAAACTCAGATTTGTCTTAATTCAATGATATTTCCATATCATTAATTGACAACAGACTATTTAAGAATAACATCAGTTATTCATGGATTTAAACATGTAAATATAGGATACAACATTATAAATGAGAATAAACATAACAAAATTTTATTCATAATGATAATAATGTTTACATTATCCTTTATCCAAATACTAATCACAGATCTGCATGAAACTACTAGCTAAACGAAGTCCAATACCATTAGCAAGGTTAGTAAGCTTATCCTTAGGCAAAGGCTTTGTAAATGGATCAGCTAGATTATCATCTGTGTGAACTTTGAGTAAATTGATTTCACCAATATCAACTTGTTCTCGAACATAGTGATATCTTCTAGGAAAATGTCTGGCGCCCTTCATAACTCCAGGTTCATTGGTGAATGTAATTGCGGCAGAATTGTCACAATACAAATTTATAGGCAAACTAATCGACGGCATTACTCCAAGCCCCGAAACAAATTTCCTAATCCAAACAGCTTCCATTGCAGCTTCCGATGCAGCAATATACTCAGTTTCTGTAACAGACATCGCTATTGTACTCTGCTTCTTGCTCCTCCAGTCTACAACTCCTCCATTAATAACAAAGACATATCCCGTCTGAGACTTCGTATCATCTTTATCACTTTGAAAGGATGCATCACAATAACCTGTAACATCAAGCTCTGTATCTGGATTTCCCCCGTATACCAAAAACATATCTTTAGTATTCCTTAAATACTTAAGAATGCTTTTAACAGCATGCCAGTGCTTTGCACCTGGATTCTGTTGATATCGACTGGTCAAATTTTGTGCAAACGCCACATCTGGCCTTGTGCTCTTAACTGCATACATGATAGATCCTACTGCTGAAGCATATGGAACTTTATTCATGTATGCCACCTCTTCAGGTGTTGAAGCACATACTGCACTACTTAAGCCATGTTCTACTTGTATTGGCAAATATCCTTTCTTGGAATTTTGCATACTGAATCTCTTCAGTATTTTATCAATATAAGCACTTTGGCTTAATCCAATTAATCGCTGAGATCTATCTCTATATATCTTAATTCCCAGAATAAATGCAGCTTCCCCTAAATCTTTCATAGAAAAACACTTTCCAAGATATTCCTTGACTTCAATCAAGCTTCAAATGTCTTTTCCCATGATCAATATGTCATCGACATATAAAATAAGGAAAATTACTTTACTCCTACTAGCTTTGTGATATACACATGGCTCATCAAGATTTTTGGTAAATCCGAACTTTCTGATTTCTCCATCAAATCTTTTATTCCATTGTCGTGATGCTTGCTTCAATCCATAAATGGATCTTTGAAGTTTGCATACACGGTTTGGAAATTCTGGATTCACAAACCCTTCTGGCTGAACCATATAGATGTCTTCATCTAGGCGACCATTTAAGAAAGCGGTTTTGACATCCATTTGCCAAATCTCATAGTCATAGTACGCAGCTATGGCTATGAGAATCTTAATAGCCCTAATGTCAGCTACAGGATAAAAGGTCTCCTCGTAGTCAACACCATATGTTTGGATAAAGCCTTTAGCTACCAAACGAGCTGGTGTGTACAACGCCATCCATGTCAGTCTTTTTCTTGTAGAGCCATTTACTCCCAACTACCTTGGCACCAGGAGGAAGGTCTACTTCGATCCAGACTTCGTTGTCTTTCATGGATTGCATTTCCCCAATCATAGCAACTTGCCATTTTCCCTTTTCAGGACTATTCATGGCAGCCCTATAACTAGTAGGTTCATCAAGATCCCCTAGTATAGTCTCCTCACACTCTACGTTAAGACATAGGCGTTCAGGAGCTTTCATAGGTCTTGTGGACCTGCGAATGGGAACCACTTCAACTTCAGGTGGAGGACCCAGACTATCTGGTTCTTCAGGAAGTTGGCTAGTGTTTTCAGAAGGTGTTGCATCATCCTGATCGTCTTCCAGATCATATACCCTCCCACTTAATTCTTGAGATATGAGTTCCTTTTCCAAGAAATCTCCATACCTTGCAACGAATACTTTATCTTCTGGCGGGTAGTAAAAGTAGTAACCCATCGTTTCCTTTGGGTATCCTACGAAGATGCACTTCACAGATCTTTGTTGGAGTTTATTTGCTGAGTCACGTTTAACATACGCCTCGCAGCCCCAGACCTTTAGATAAGACAAGTTAGGAGCTTTTTCAGTCCATAACTCATATGGTGTCTTATCCACCTTCTTTGTGGGAACCATATTAAGAATGCGAATAGCAGACTCTAAGGCATAATCCCAAAATGAGAAGGGAAGAGTTGTTAGATTAAACATAGATCGTATCATATCTTGCAATGTATGATTTCTTCTCTCAGATACACCATCTTGTTGTGGAGTATATGGAGAAGTAAGGTGCTGGACTATTCCTTCCTTAGCTAGATAATCTATGAACTCTTGACTCAGGTATTCACCACCTCTATCGGATCGAAGAGCTTTAATCTTCTTTCCAAGTTGCAACTCTACTTCTGCTTTAAACACTTTGAATGTTTCAAATACCTCATGTTTATGTTTAAGTAAATAAACATAACCATAACGGCTGAAATCATCCGTAAAGGTTAAGAAGTAGCTAGCACCTCTCCTTGACACATGTCTAAGTGGTCCACACACATCTGTGTGAATTAGACCAAGTAGATCAGAAGCCCTTTCAATACGATTCTTAAAGGGTTTCTTTGTCATCTTCCCAGCAATACAAGATTCACATTTATCAAATGATTCATCATTGATCTTTTCTAAAATCCCATCATGTTGCAGCTTTTCCATGCGAGCCTTGCCAATGTGAGCAAGTCGACAATGCCAAAGATAAGACGAATCCAAACCTTTCTTGATTCTCTTATGGTTGATGCTATACATTGAATTATTAACAAAAGCATTATCATTACCATTCATGTCCAACTCAAAAATACCATTCACAGCAATAGCATTAAAATAAAAAACACCATTTAAAGAAACTGAAATTCCATTGCTAGAAATAGTATGATGATAACCAAGGTTCAACAAACATGAGAATGAAATTACACCTCTAACAATTGACGGTGCATAATGACAATTATTTAAAGATAGTATCAAGCCCGAAGGCAACACTAAATCAAATACTCCTATAGCTTCAACTCCTGCAGGCGCTCCATTACCCACATGCAAGAATTGTTCTCCATAGGACAACTTCCTCTCCACTCTAAACCCTTGCAAAGAATTGCAGATATGAATACCACATCCCGTATCATATACCCAGGTATTCAATTTATGAGATAGAGAAAATAATTCAATCATAAAGAACGCACCTGATGATGAACTGGTTTACCAGCTTCACTCTGCTGCTTCTTTTGTCGCAAGTCATTGATGTAGAGCGCACAGTTACGCTTCCAGTGCCCTACTTGATGACAATGGTGACAAGCCTGTTCCTTCTTGTTGGGAGGATTCACCTTAGGCTTCTTGGGTTGGTTTTGATTCACCTTAGGATTTGGTTGATAGGCCAAAACCTACTTGCCTTTATCAGCCTTACCCTTACCCTTGTTCACATGCAATTTTTTCTGGATCCTACCTCCTTGAATTGCCAACACTTGCGGAGTAGGTGCCTTGCCCTTAGATGGTAAATTCTTCTCATATTCAACAAGCAATGCGAGTAACTCTGAGACTGTCTTCCCCGAGCAATGCATGTTGAAGTTTTGCAGAAAACCACTAAAGTCCTTGTTAAGGGACCTATTGATTAAGTGAACTTGAACATTTTCGGGGTAACCAAAGCCGATTCTGAAAAGACGATCAAAGTATTCGATCATCTCATTAACATAATCTTCTACTAGTTTACCATCACCATGTCTGCAGCTGTGTAGTTTGTCAAGAGACTCATACAATTCAATTGCAGGAGACGTTTCATAAGCCTTCTTTAGGTCTTGGAGCATGTCATATGGAAAATAATACTCAAACTTCTTTTGCATCATTGGTTCCATACTTTGGAGCATTAAGCATGCAATCTCATTATATTTATCATGCTCAGCTCTCCACTCTGCTTTGGCCTCATCAGTGGCGGTAGCAGCAGGCTCCTCAGGGCATTGAGTATTCAAATAATTGAGCTTATTAGTCGCTCTCAAGACAATTCTGAGCGACCTGTGCCAATCATTGAAGTTCTTTCCAGTCAATTTAGCTCTTTCAAGATGACTCTTGAAAGCAGCATACACGGAGTTATCGGGTTGAGCCATTTCTACAGAAAAAGTTCAAACATTAGTATTTTCGATAATACATATTTTCAAGCAAACATAATACCCATGGATATACTCATATAACCAACTTAGTTTCTTGAAAATCTAGGATCCAACTTTTCATAATTTCACTACATCAGTTGATCTGCTAGTAATGAAAGTACAAGAGATGGTAATCTGTCGAACAATAATTGGCAAACAATTTTCCAATTCCTAGATCAATTATGGGATTTACATCAAATTGATTCATCAATTTGCCATGTAAGCATGTTTCATTCCATCTCATGCCTTAAGTTCTAGGTCTCACGCATCAACTTAATTAAGTCGTCTAACTTAGAAACTGCAAATTCTCCATGTGAGGTCTTACGCTCACTCGGAAATTTACCTTGTCCTTAATCTTTGGCCTAGGTCTCATGCATACCAAAGAATTAATTTCAAGTGTTCCTTATAGTTAGATGGCATGTGACTTAAATTTCAAGGGTATTTAATTTTGATGTGTGTAATCAAAAGTATGTACAAAGATGTCATGCAATTCATCTTTGTATCATAGGTTTCATAAACAAAACATTTTCCTTTTCGTTTCTTTACATGAGCATAAATCAACAAAGTTTTAATTGAGGCGTTGAGCAAATTACAACATTGCCTTAAGGTGCTTCGTACAATAATGTTTCAATATGACGCACAAGCGAGCGCGGAACTTTCGTAGGAGCGAATCTCTTAAAAAACTTGGTTCCACTTATACCCACCACATAATTTGTCATTGAGTTATTGAAATCATTAAGGTACAGTCACACCAATCAATTAAAAGTTCAAGATTAAAGTTCAAAACATGATTTCACCATTATTAAGTCCGGTTTATAATTTTATTTATAAAATTACCCTTTTGCTTACAAACATGTCACAACATATATAAACAAATAGCAATTAAATAAAATTAAACAACTTAATAATAAACATGCTAAATAAATCAATTTACATATATATATTTTCTAAGATTCCCATTGGTTTTCGAGCGAGGTACCAGTGGACCACATACACCATAAATGGTAGCGTAAGTCCTATGATAATTATATACAATAACACACAATTGACATATACACACGATTTAAATGGGTCTTCCCTAACTTTAGGTCTTCCCTAATTATATAATTAATTAATTTTTAGTAATTAACCATGTCAAAAAATTTATTACTAAACAACCCTAATTAATTAATTCAAATCGCATTATTAGAATGAAATCACATAAACACGTAACAATTACTTCATAATCATTCATCCATGACAAAATTTGCATGTTTTTGTCATGGATATCCACATAAGACTTATTATCATATAACCAAGATCGCATATTCACAATGGCATATAACAAATATCCATTCAATAACACATAAAGATTACATGCAACATAGGGTTTCTACAAGTTTTAACAAAATTATAAGAACCCTAATTTTAAAAAATAGAATTCGACCCAATTTTTAAAAATTTTAGGGTTTACAAAATTTTAAAACTATAGAACCCCATAACATGTAATAATCACAAAAAATTTAATTTTATGTGTTTCGGTAATTAATTACATTATATTAACGGCTCTTGATGCCACTGTTGGAATATGTAAATAATAACAATTATATAAACACATAAACATCATCAAGCACGCAACGGAATAGATCAAATACATGTAAATAATTAACCGAATATAAAAGAATATGCGTACCTTTGTGATTTCTAGCAAGAACAAGAAACCAAACACCAAGAACAAGTTAAACCCTAAGTTAGGGTTTATGGAGGATCGACTAGGGTTTAGTTGACAAGGGTAAGATCACCACTTTAGCAAAAGTATGCTAACACTTCGTTATTGAATACACGTACTCGTAGCGTTTCAATTAGAAAAGCTAGTTTCTTGATTCACGAACAAAACAATACTATTTTGAGCCTTTATCAAATCGACTAGGACCCAAAGGGTGTTAGTGGATCGACTATAGCTCAAAAGAAAGAGAGAAAGGAGAAGTTGTGATTGCTAATGAATCAAGGGATGAATGAATGAATGAAAGGGGTCATGTATATATTGTTTTCTTAAACTTGGAGCTCAAGAAAACAACCCTAACCCCTTGTGGGTGGCCGATCACACCCCAAGGAAGGGGTTTCTAGATCCTTCTTGACCTCTTGTTTCATTCTAGTCCTTCTCCTTTCGTCTAACGGTCGTTAGTGTCCGTCAAGTATTTGTTTTCGTGAATTAAATAATTATTCATACTAAATATAATAATTATTAATTAATTGAAACTCGTACGTAAAGTGTGCAATCTTGAAGTCTCGACTTCGAGTCCCGGCCATATCACATTAATTTATATACGTAAACTTTACATAATATATAGCAACCACCCTTTATATTTAGTGTTATGTTAATTATATCATCTTTATGTTAATGTATTAGCTATAGAAATCTCTAATTTTGTTTTTATCTTAGTTTGAGTTGTTTAACTTATAGAGTACCAGTTGGTTGCCCGCGCATTACGGTGGCGACAAATAGTATTATCGTAAATATTAGAGTAATGGAATACCTTTTATAGTAAAATAGAGGTGAATTGACTTTATAATCTAGAAACAACTATAGTAAAAGTTAATATATATTTTTTGAGAGTTTGTGTGTGCTCATTTATCTATCAGCTCCTTGCATCATCTCTTGACTATTTAACCTAAAAAAACTCTATCTTGCAAGTAGTATGTGTATTACCATATATTTTTGGGACATTTTGTTTGTTTAAGAGGATCTAGAGGCATAATGTCCACTATTTTTTTATAAGAATGTTGGTAATAGTGCCATTCGTTATCACCGTCAATTAAGTGTCACATCAAATTCCCGCTCCTCAAACAACATCATTACAAACATAGTATAATAACACAACGAACATCACCATCGAAATATACCCCACTTATATACAAATATATCTCACAAAACACTCACACACACAAAATAAATGCACACTACTCAATAGTTTGACCGACCGAGTCTTCACAAAACCAAGAGACAACATTTTTGATTATTACATTCTTTTATATATGATAACTGAGCAAAAAAGAATGTATGGAGTTTTTTTTTTTCTTTTTTTTCATTAATTGTGTAAAATTAACTTTGAATTCACGTTGACCAACCCAAATCGGACGATAAATGTTTGTAGTCGAATGCTATTTTATTTCTATCTTTTAAAGGTTTGAAACTTAGTAAAGTTAGGTGGCCCGTGTAGAGAAAACCCCGAGTTTAAGGGCGTAGTTTCGCCTTACGAGAACCCATCCCAGTGACGATTTTGATTTCAAGAATAGAATGTTAGATTAAGAGGTTACAAGTTACGAATTACAAATTCAACATAAACCACGAAAAATGATATCGTCTTGCACTTTTTTAAACCAGTAATTTTTTAATAGTAAATGTTTTTAAAACCCACTAATTTATTATCGATTTAAAGAAATAAGGTGTAAAAATGTAAAAAGGATAACATTTTTATTAATTAATCTGTACTATTAATATTTCAATATCTATTGGTGTTAGTCCCAGCCCAAAGGCAGCAAGAAAACTAAAATAGTTGAAGAAATTAAAAAATAATTATTTTGTTATTGTTCCTCTATTACCTATCTCACATTAACTTTTTATATTATGCCTCTCTCCACCTCTTTAGTAATCATCATCTTCTTCAAACTCATAATTCATAAATTATTCTTTTGATGCACCTCAATGTACCAGGGCGGCCCTAACTAAATATATATAAAAAAATCGATAGATCTGCAAAATATAGCAATGAATATTTAAAAAAAAATTGTAGATCTAATAAATCCGAAGATGATGGTGAATCTATCCAAATATCTAATTNATTATTATATTAAATTAATAATATTTATATAATAATAAATAATATTTTTATTATAATATTATTTATATAATAAGAATAATAAAATAATATTAAATTATAATAATAACTATATAATAATAATAATTATTATAAAAATAATAAATATTTATTATAATAATATAGAATTATAATAATAATATAATAAAAATAATAATAATGATAATAACAATAATAATAATAATAATAATAAATATTTAATATAAATATAAAAATAATAATATTTTATAATAAATATTTAATATAAATATTAAAATAATAATATTTTTATAATAATAATATTTATTATTTTTATTATATTTATATAATAATTATAATAATATTTATTATTATTATTTATTATTTTTATTATTTTAATATAATAATAATAATAATAATAATAATAATAATAATAATAATATTATTATTATTATTATTATTATTATTATTATTATTATTATTATTATTATTATTATTATAATAATATAATAATAATAATAATTTTATTATTTTTATTATTTTAATAATAATATTATTATTTTAATAATAGTAATAATATTATTATTAATTATTATTTTTATTTTAATAATAATAAAAATAATAATAAAGTATTATTGATATTAATATTATTATTATTAGTAATATTATTTATTGTTAATATTTATTATTATTATTATTATTATTATTATTATTATTATTATTAAGTTTTTTTTTATCTTTTTTGAATTACAATTACGTTGAGATCCAACCAAACAAAGTGACAGAATACATCAATTACAATTCCAACACATTACAATTACAACACATTCCAACTCTTTGAATTACAATTCATTCAAATTACAATTCCTTTGACAGATTACAATTCCTTTCAAAACATACTGCGAACCAAACGCACCCTAAATGTTTGTAGTCGAATGCTATTTTATTTCTATCTTTTAAAGGTTTGAAACTTAGTAAAGTTAGGTGGCTCGTGTAGAGAAAACCCCGAGTTCAAGGGCGTAGTTTTGCCTTATGAGAACCCATCCCCGTGACGATTTTGATTTCAAGAATAGAATGTTAGATTAAGAGGTGATAAGTTACGAATTGCAAATTCAACATAAACCACGAAAAATGATATCTTCTTGCACTTTTTTAAACCAGTAATTTTTTAATAGTAAATGTTTTTAAAACCCACTAATTTATTATCGATTTAAAGAAATAAGGTGTAAAAATGTAAAAAGGATAACATTTTTATTAATTAATCTGTACTATTAATATTTCAATATCTATTGGTGTTAGTCCCAGCCCAAAGGCAGCAAGAAAACTAAAATAGTTGAAGAAATTAAAAAATAATTATTTTGTTATTGTTCCTCTATTACCTATCTCACATTAACTTTTTATATTATGCCTCTCTCCACCTCTTTAGTAATCATCATCTTCTTCAAACTCATAATTCATAAATTATTCTTTTGATGCACCTCAATGTACCAGGGCGGCCCTAACTAAATATATAAAAAAAATCGATAGATCTGCAAAATATAGCAATGAATATTTAAAAAAAAAATTTAGATCTAATAAATCCGAAGATGATGGTGAATCTATCCAAATATCTAATTCACGGTACGGAATAGAAACCGGCGGTGGTGATGATGTTGAAAAACTGGGGTGATAGTGTATTTCTAGTTATGTTCGTCGGATTCCCGCTGTGTATGCGGTAGTGAAAGGCGATGGTGGTAAATGGTGAGGGTGAGGGTGGTGCTGGTGCTGGTGATGGCTGTGGTGATGATGATGGAGTAAATGGTTGTTATCTTTTTAGCCTCTTCCCGTGATGAAGTGCAAGGGAAATGTTAATCGATGTGAGTATTAGAGGCTGAACACGTGTCATTCTACCATTGGTTCTCCTGAGTCGGATTGTGTAGATCTTATGCGAGCTTCATTTACCGGTGTAGATCCTAAGTTGGATTCTTGTTTATCGGTGGTGGATGTGATTTGTTAGGTGTAGATGATGGTTGAAGGTGGTGGTGGTGAGTGAGATGACGGTTGAAGGTGGTGGCAGTAAGGGTTTAAGTTGAGGTGCCGGTTGAAGGTAGTGGTGGTGAGTTAGATGACAATTGAAGGTGGTGGCGGTGAGTGTGATTACGGTTGAAGGTGGTGGCTGTGGTGGTGGTATAACGAGGAAAAGAAATTGAGAGCGTTTGTGTGTTTGAAGGTGTACACTATGTGTTTTTGAGGGCTTTTATACGTTGGATATATCAAGTATGCAGGGGTTGTACACGTGTCAACTTTTCATTGGTTCTCCTTATCTTAATTTGGAATGAGACCCATAGTCAAAAAGCATTATATAATAGTATAGATATAGAAGTTATAATATTACGATCGATATTTGTGGTTATAGTTTTACATGTTAGTGAGCTTTAGATTCATGTATTTGATAAGGCTCGAGAAAAAAAAAAGATTTTACTTAATAAATTGTTTCTCATGATAAAATGAGTAAACCTCGATTTCAAATACTCGAACAATGGTGATAAGGCTTGTAGTATTTTAAGAGTAAGATTTTTTATTTAGGTAAATTAAAGCAAATTCATAAAATGAAACACACTCGGTACATGTTTTAAAAGCCCGTTGCAACGCATGAGGCTAACATACTTGTTATAACCAAGTAACACAGCACTCGACAAATTTCACTAGAACCCTCAATTAAGAGCTAATATCTAGCTTGCAAAAGCGTTGGGACAAACAACACCCTCTTCATTCTCCTCTTAATATAGTTCAACCAAACAACATCTCAATGCTTTTCTATACACGCAATTGAAACAAGAGGCATTTGTATATATATCCCTCCAAAGATGCAAAATTGTATATATATATTCAAAACATGATAATTTTTATTCGTTCTTTCCTTTTCCTTAAAATGAATATTATTAGCAATACGGAGTAGCGCTCATAACTATAATTTTTCAATTTCCTGCTTGTTATTTGTTGAATTAGTCGAAGACTCACCCACCAACACTAGAATACTTTAATCCAAAAAATCTCATCGTCTGAAATTATCTAAGTTAAATTGTTGATTTCGTTAATGAGGCTATGTTTGGCGTGGAGTTTTTTTGAGCTTTTTGGGGCGATGAGCCGTGAGCAATGAGCTTTTTGATTTTTATTGTTCATTTGGTAAATGAGCGGTTAGCTTTGCTATTTTTTTTAGAAATGCTCATTTTTTTCAATGCTTCTTTAAAAAGCTGTGAGTTGTGGTTACTGTTCACAGCTACTACTAACTGTTACTTTTATCAAATACACCCTGGATTTATAGACACTTGAACAATTGGTCGTCAATACTAATGCTAAAGCTAGGTTGTACATGTAGATGAAAGAAAAAACAAAATAAACGGAAAATCCCAAATAAAAAGTTCAATATATCAAATCAACTTTTGATTCGTACAAGGAAACAAAAACACATAGATCCGTTGTTGCGTCATTGCATACGTTACGTTACTTTTTATACTTTAGCGCTTATATTATACGGAGTAAGTTACTCCCTAGTAGTAACAAGTGGGAAGGCGCCCGCTGCGTTGCAGCGGGAATCTTTGAAAAAATTTTGCGATAATTATTTACGAATAATGTTTGGGTGGGGCTTCTCATTGTAAGATCGTGGTATGTTTTTTGCCGACACTTGTTGTATTTGTTTGGAACAAATGTTGTGTGAAGCTATATTTGTAGTTGTCGTACGACGTCTTTTTTGGAATGAATGTTGTGTCGGGCATCGGTGTGTTGCGGCAGGGCTAATTTTGAACGTTATAGTTTTAAAAAAATGTAGAATAATTTTAAAGTTATTTGATAGGTTAAGGGTGCATTTTGAAAGTTCTTTTATTTAGAAACTCTATATATATTAAAATTCAACATTTTTTATAAAACCGTACGTACGTCAAAAGTATATCAATATTGGGTTTGTTTTGTTCGTTATCAAGAGGCCCTTTTGCCAGTATTTTTTTTATTCAAGAAACCGGTAGGTATCTGTTATATATTAGCCAAATAAAGTTTATTATATAAAAAAGTCGTAAATATTAAGAAGTTGAGGGTTTGTTTTGTAAGTTTTTTTATTTTTTTTTACTAATACTGTAAATAACTTTGGTTGTCTCCGCTCGAGATAGAACTATTTAATTCAGGGAATATTGTTTTTTATTCGTTTGTGGCAAAATAATACTATTTAATTAATGAGGAACCAATTGTGGCAGAATAGTAGTATTATTTTAGGTGTGAGCCAATCATGATGCACCGTTTAATTTGGAAATCTTTTTTTTATGCTGGCACGGTGCCCTATTTCTTCTGCTATAGTATATAGAGGGAATTTCTCAATATATCCTAAATATACAAGTATATAACTAAATCTTTTTTGAATTAGCGTACATGCGTAGTTTTTAACTTATGTCAGTTAGAGGTGCAAATACATAACCGGTTTTTTTTTAAACCGGTGGTTTAACCGTAACCGGTTTTTTACAAAACCGGTTTTTAAAAAAACCAAACCGGTTTTTTATAACCGAACCGGTTAGACCGGTTTTCGATTTTTTCTACGGACCGGTTTTTTCCGGTTATATAACCGGTTTTTAAAATTAACCGGTTTTAACCGTTTTTGTTTTTTTTTGTTTTTTTTTTAATACATTGGCCCGTTTTACATCGAGGACACAAAATGATCGCGAGTGAATAAATAAACAAAGCGCTTTACAGATTCAAAAGCTTTACAAAAGGTGNTAAGGGTGCATTTTGAAAGTTCTTTTATTTAGAAACTCTATATATATTAAAATTCAACATTTTTTATAAAACCGTACGTACGTCAAAAGTATATCAATATTGGGTTTGTTTTGTTCGTTATCAAGAGGCCCTTTTGCCAGTATTTTTTTTATTCAAGAAACCGGTAGGTATCTGTTATATATTAGCCAAATAAAGTTTATTATATAAAAAAGTCGTAAATATTAAGAAGTTGAGGGTTTGTTTTGTAAGTTTTCTTATTTTTTTTTACTAATACTGTAAATAACTTTGGTTGTCTCCGCTCGAGATAGAACTATTTAATTCAGGGAATATTGTTTTTTATTCGTTTGTGGAAAAATAATACTATTTAATTAATGAGGAACCAATTGTGGCAGAATAGTAGTATTATTTTATGTGTGAGCCAATTATGATGCACCGTTTAATTTGGAAATCTTTTTTTTATGCTGGCACGGTGCCCTATTTCTTCTGCTATAGTATATAGAGGGAATTTCTTTGTGCATAAACATATTGAAATAAGCTAATTATTTCAAGAGTTGCGATCCCTTGCAAAGGGGATATAAATTAAAAAGTCAAAAAAGACTTTTCCACCGTCCGATCATCTACTTATTCCATCGCACCGTCCAATTTAATTGAGAGAAAAAAATGACACTCCATTCTATTTAAAAGGATAAAATAGTCATTTAACAAACAAAACCCGTCATATCTATCTTCCCTCCATCAGTTCATCTTCTCACTCACATTCATTTCACTCTCTATTCTCTCTCAATTCTCTCACTAAAAAATTGGGGAAAAAATTAGGGTTTTGATTCTCATATGTTCCTTATCAAAATTCCAATAATATTCGAAAAGATGATCCTAAATCGTAAGTTACAATTATTCTAATTCATCACATCCTAATTTCATACCAACTTTAATTATCTACATTTTCGTTTTACATTTCCAAATTTACTATTCTTATGCAATTCAGTGAAATTGTCTTCTTTATATGGGTTTTTGAGTTACTGTTATGTGAAATTTTTGGAAATTGAATTTGATTTAATATATTTTTTGTGAATTAATTAAGGTATTTAAAGTGATCACTTTATTTTTGCGTTGTTGTCATCACGGATGATGTTCATACAATTCTTGGGTTTTTTTTT
>LBNU01004724.1:198802-229835 GCA_014162995.1 Artemisia annua | reverse complement strand
ACAACAACAACAACACTCCCACAACTCAATCATCTGAACGATCGAGTTCTCCCTTTTTGCATGTCACGACGCGTCCTCCATGATGAGTGTAACAATGAGGATGTGTTTGATAAGGTGCCACATGGGACAAAGACGCGTCTAAAGGGGGACTATTACCTCCTGTCTAATAGTGTTAGTCTAGAACACAATGAAATTATGTTTCATTTGATCAAACATTATCCCTCCAACAATTTAGGCGTCTCTTGTAAACTACTTTTTACCGTAATTATATCCGACTTATGCTTAACATTATTTGTACTCCTTTATTGTTCGGTAGATACAATAATCATTTAACCATTTTTTTAAGAATGGCAACTTTTTACACATAAACCCCTTATCTCACAAATGTCTCTGACGAGACTTGAACTTACAACCAATGTTGCAAAAATCGATCAACTCGGCCTTGTAATCGGCGATTACAAGGTGCACGACCTTTCACCTTGTTGATTTTTACAAGGTAATCGGCCTTGTAATCGGTTATTAATCGCTACAAAGCCTTCAACCGCCTCACTACCGACTCACGATTTTTGCAACATTGCTTACAACATGTAACATGTTGATTGATGAACTCTCATATACCACTAAACAAAAGACATAGGTGTCGCAATAAAGCCTAATAGGGTGTCAATACAAAATTGTTGGTAAAATTTTAGCCAATATGCTTAGTACGGTGATTGGAAGTTGCATTAGTTCGGAGCAGTCAACTTTCATCAAAGGAAGAAATATTCTCGATGGCCCTTTCATTTTAAATGATGTTTTAACATTGTATCACAAACGTACGAAAGGGCTTATGGTCTTTAAAGTTGATTTTGAGAAAGCTTTTGATTCTTTGAGGTGGGATTTCCTGGATTCGGTTATGGAAGAGATTGGTTTTGGTATCAAGTGGCGTTCATGGATTCATGGTTGCTTTTCTAATGCTCGTTCGTCTGTCTTAGTTAATAGGTCCCCTACTTCTGAATTCGATATAAATAGAGGGCTTAGACAAGGCGATCCCCTTTCTCTATTTCTTTTTATTCTAGCCATGGAAGGTTTACATGCTTTATCATGCAAGGCTGGGGAGTTGGGTTTATTCAAAGGAGCTTTCTTCGGTCGACATAACATGAATGTCTCTCATCTCATGTATGCTGACGATGTTATTTTCATAGGCGAATGGTCGTGGACAAATGCTCATAACTTGATTTGTATACTTAGATGTTTCTTCTTAATCTCTGGATTAAAAATTAATGTCCATAAAAGCAATGTTTTAGGTGTTGGTGTTTCTGATATGGACGTCTCGAATATGGCGAAGCTCATTGGATGGTGGCTAAATTCCCTTTGAAATACCTTGGTGTTCCGGTTGGTTGCAATATGGTTAGGTGTTCTAATTGGAGTGCCATTATTTAGAAATTATCTCATAAGCTTTCGTTATGGAAAGCTCGTCTGCTTTCGGTTGGCGGTCGTCTCACTTTAATCAAGTTGGTTCTCGGAAATCTTCCTACATACTACATGTTGATTTACATGATGCCTGTTCATGTTCAAAATAAGCTTGCGCCTATTCGAAATAATTTCTTTATAGGCGTTGATCAAAGAGAGAAAAAGATAACATGGGTGAAATGAAAGAAGTGTATGATGAGTAAGAAGTTGAGGGCCTCGGGATCGGTAGGATTTATGGTCTTAATATAGGTCTCATATTCAAATGGATTTGGAGAATTTGAGTAACCCTTCTGATCTTTGGGCTAGAGTTATATCAAATATATATGGGGCTCATGGAGGTATCTTTGATGATATTGTCCGTTGTTCCAGTTTGAGCCCGTGGGGTTCAATTCTCAAGTCGGTCAAGAGCATCAAGCGGAAAGGTATTGATCTTCTATCCTTGTGCACTCGCAAGATAAGGAATGGGGACTCAACTAAGTTTTGGCATGATATTTGGTGCGGGGATCAGCCTTTAAAATTGCAATTCCCGTGCATTTTTTGCTCGATATGGATAAAGATTGTTTTGCTACAAACCGGGTTTCTCTTCCTGATTGGTATTCGGTCCTTAGACGGTACCTAAGAGGTGGTGCTGAATTATCTCAGCGAAGCCTTGCAAGCTGTTATTGGGGATGTTGTCCTAACAAATCAATGTGACTCCTGGCAATGGTCGTTAGATGTTTCAACCGGCTTCTCTGTTGCATCCGTGAGACATTTGGTAGATTCCTATACTCTTGTTGTTGACCAAATTGCCACTCGTTGGAATAGATGTATTCCTATTAAAGTCAATATTTTCTTGTGGAGAATGTTGCTTAATAAACTTCCTTCTAGGGTAAATCTCGACAGGAAAGGTATTGATGTTGGTTTGGTTTTATGCCCTATTTGTCAGGATGATGTCGAATAGGTTAATGACATTTTCTTCAATTGTGAGATGGCTAAAGGCTTGTGGGATTTATTGGCTAAATGGTGGGAGTTAGACATTCCGGTTTGTGCCAATATCTCAGAGTGGTATTCTTGGCTGGATTCCTTGCATGTTTCTTCTAAGGTGCGTTCGTTTCTTGAAAGAGTAGAAGGTACTCTCTTATGGTCTATATAGAGCTTTTGTAATCGCTTGGTCTTCTCTTGTTCCCCTCCTAAAAAGGCGATGCTTTGGGACTCTATTGTTTCTCAATATTTCTTGTGGATTTCTTCTATAAATCCTAAGTTTAAGTTTAGTTGGATAGGTTGCTTATAAAATCCTGTAATTTCTATTTCTTCCATGTAATTTCTTTTTCTAGCTTTTGCTAGTTCTTAATAAAAGCCGCCGTTCTAAAAAAAACAAAGACCTAGGTAGTCAGGGGGGGGGGAGCCAGGATATTTTCCGAGAGGGGGAAATTTTTTTTTTTTGCAGTGAGCCATAGAAGAAACAAATTTGCGCATGAGTGTAAAAAAAACCTTTGTCCAAAACAATAAGTAAACTAAGTACCTTAAATAAAACCAAATCAAACCGATAATCTTACATTGCGAAACAATAAAAATAATACCCCGATTTGATATTATAAACAAAAAACACTTTTCTTTTAGTGATTTAACACACACACAAAAGTATCAAATAAACAAAACTTAAGTTTTAAACAAATACGGAGTAGCAGTTATCACATAAACATGTAATCAACATTTCAAAACATTATATAAAACTTGAGAAAGGATTTGGAGCCTAAACTCATGTCTAAATTTGTGCCTAAAAGTATGTGGCATTAGCTCATCCGTTTATAAAATTTAAATTCATATGAAATCTTCTAATTATACTTTTATATTGTTATCACTCATACAATTTACGAGTATTTTTGAACAAGGCAAATAAGTGTCAAAAGCAAAAAAGTAAAATAAAGTAACTAAAAGAATGATTAAAGCACATGGAGTAAAAAATACTACTAGACAAATTCCTACATTCGCTATATGCATCACGTGACTAATACTCCCTCCGTCCCTAAATAAGTGTCCACTTTTGACTTTTAAAGTTTTTCTTTTTTAACTTTGACCTTAAATTCTTTTAATTGTATTCCGTAATACTTTATGCAAAATATATGAATAGATTGGCTTTTAAATATGTTGTCAATTGTATAATTTTCGTTAAATATTACGTAACACAAAAGAAATAATTTACGGTCAAAGTTGAAAAGAAAGACTTTGAAAGTCAATAGTGGACATTTATTTAGGGACGGAGGGAGTAATGAAAAGAGAGAAAATTGTATCATCTTCCTCATCTCTTGTGTCTCTTTTTCTTATATGCATTACCGTAGAATTGTTTCCGGCAAGTTCACTTTTCTTTTTTCTTTTTTTTTTCTTCTTTTTTTTTTTCCATTTTTTTGCTCTACCCCTGTAGGTAGTAATCATCTAACCATAATCAGATACACTATGATACAACTAGCCTTATATTAAAACTGCATTCAAATTATTACAGGAGTAAAGATAAAAATCAAAATGAGTTTTTACAACAAACTCTTATTTATACAGACTTATACTATTACATCGGTCAATTCACGTTCATTGTGCATTAACCGATGTAGTACATTGGATCGGGCACTTTAAAAGTGCGATCACCAGGGTTGGTACCAAGTAAATCACTCCATTGATCGCCCATATTGCCTCTAATCCGATATCCAACCTCTTCCAATGATTTTCTTTTGGCTTGTTTGTACACAACTCCACTTCCATCCGAAACTCCCCTGTCATACGTTATTTATCAACAATAAATACATATTTGTCGCATTTCACAACCATAAATTATTATAGGCACAACTTAAAGCAAAAGTTATAACAACTCACTTATAGATAATCTTCTCCCATGTAGTATATCCAACATCCTTCATATTTTTTGAACGAGCTTCTGCGTAAGCTTCCTCTGTCCCGGTGAGAAACACGATCTTGAATCCGAGTTCTATTAGTTGTTTGTATAGTTTAAGAGCCCCTGGTATAGCTGGCGCAGCTGCTTCCTCGACCCACTCGTTAAACAACGTTGCATTATATGGTATTGCCCTGAAAATACATGGGAAACCTGTTTTAGATAATTACGGAGTATGTTTTTTTTTAAACTGTGTATTCTTTGTCGGTGAATAAATTTTTTTGGAACGGAACGATTATATGCTAGTTTTTACCCGAAGGCAACTGCGTCGCTAGCATAATATGGGAGATTAGAGAGTGTGGTTTCATCTATGTCGAAAACCCATAGATCCTTGCCATCTTTAGTAATGTTAAGTCCTTTAGCGTATTCATACGCTTCTTCCGTGACAAGATCAACATCTTTACGATATTGTTCTCCAAGCATGTAGTGACCAATGTAAGTTTCACATTCTTCAGGAACTTGTTTCCATTTTTGGAGGTTGTTGGTCTCGACTGCTAGCCGCCAGCTCAAGCAGTCGAGGTTGGAGTGTTTGTGGCCTGCTGAACCCGAATGCGGCATGAGTAAGTGGATTTGGTTGAACGGATTTGGAGATGCAACCACACTGGTTATGGTTAGGATAAGGAGAAAAAATGTGAAACCCATGTTTTTAGTATTATGTTGCACTAATGTGTTGTAAAGTTGTGGTATATATAAGTTGTGTTTTGTCGAAAAGGGCTTTGTTTTTTGGTATATTACGATATGTAACATGTATTTTTCACTCATTAATATATTAGCTAAAATGAAAGGCCATGAATAAAAGCAATGATTTTAACCTAAGAGATGATCAATCATGTACAATGTAACTTTTTTCATATTATTTTACTCGAATGCTGAAATTAAACATAAAATATTTTTACCTGTTGTTCCGCTTTCTATTGTGTGAAGTAAAAAAGCTATTGAATAATGGAAAATGATTAGGATGCCTAATTCACATGATTAATTATATGTCTACTCCACACATGGATCCCACTATCTTTTTCTTTTTACATTGCCACATGTCTTGAGATCTTTGTTAGGCACAAAATTAGGCATACCAATTAGGTATGTCAATCACTACTCATTGAATAATAGTGGTTTTTGACACAATTTTTTATATTTAGAATCGTTAACTTTTTGAGTTTCGTTAAAAAAATAATAATAATAAAAATAAAAAAAAAATAAATAAATAACTTTCTGAGTTGTAATTTTGTAAGTAGTTGAGGTCCTTACCTTTCAAAGTATTTTGTCTTTGAGCACATTTTCTTCTTTAGGGTATCTTTTCTTGTTCTAAGAATCATTAAAGAATATTAAATTAGTCTATAAAATCTTTTCCTTGACTTACTGCAAATTACACCGTAAAATAGTCTATTAAATCATACACAGTCTTAGGTTAAATATAACAATTAACACGTTATTATATTTTTCTTTGATTCACTGCAAATTAAAATATATTCACATTTCTGCAATATCTCTTTCTTACGTATAAGTTTTCAATTCTTATTTATGTTTGTTCAAATTAAAAATTAATATAATCAAATCATCGATTCAATCATTCATTTATAAACATTTCTTAATAACCAATCATTTACGCTACACCATCATTTCATTTGATGCACTGTATGTCTTATAACAAAGAACTAGGTATAATCCCCGTGCACGCACGGGGTTTTTTCAAAAAAATTCAATTATATAGTATTATCGTTTAAAAACAGAAAATTTTATGTATATTTTAAAAAGTTAGAGAATCAACATGTGCGAAAGTAAGAAAAATTGTTAGCAGAAATTGTAAATATAACCGTGGCATCGACCTTGTATTGGATTTTTGAGCGTGTCTCCTTATAATGTTATTGGGTCAAAGGTTTTGATCACATGGGTTTACACATAAATCAAATTTATTTTAAAATTTTTGTTTACTATATGGATATATAAGAATTTACCTGTGAAAATTCTGATATAGACAACTAATAAATATGCATAAGTTTTTCATTATGTATTAATATCAATTAATATTTTGTAAAAAATTTTATTGGATGAAAGAGTTAACTTTGTTTAGCTGACATAAATGTTAATGTTGAGGTTGATGTTGTTGTTTAACTTTAACTATTGATATCAAGCTGTACAAAATGTGCGAGTTTAGTAGCACATAATGAGCATTGATGAAGTTGAAATATACTCTGTAAAGTTTTTTAAAAATGTTTTTCCGGATATCCGTATATAAACTTTAAATAATAATTACATGAGTCGTTATAAGTACAATCGCGTATATTTATTTTATATCACAGTAACTCGTACTTACCATTTGATATTTATATTACCGTTAATAATAATTTAACTGTATTTAATATTTAAACCCGTGTACGTATAGATTAAACTTTTAAATAAGATAACATGAGTTCTTATTTATATTAACGTACACAGTAAAAATATATTTTAATAAATGAAAGTTTAAAACTAATATTTAATTTTTAAAGTATTAAACGTGTATTAAAACTAATTCGTACATTTATAAATTTTTATAAGATTAATGGATGTAAGTCTCAAACCAATCTAATACTCATGTAATTTTAAACAAAGTTCATATTATAAAGTGTAGAGGGTATAAAGTGTAAGGGGTTATTTGTTTATTATCTAAAGTTATCAAAAAACATGGAGATTTATAATTTTACACTTAACTCCATATAATATATTTAAAATTCAACCACTAATGTTTCATTAACTACCTCCTCTTTTTTTAAGTTTTTATTTTCATAAATTTGACACTTATATTTTTATGTATTTTTTTTCCTCAATCAAATTCTCCACCAAATTAATTAAAGTTTGACCAAAAGCAATTCAATTTTGACTTTTTATTGGCCAATCATATTGTTCGATTTCGCTTATGTGTCAAAATCGAGCTTTCCTATTGGTCCAATTTTTTTTTCACTAAGATTGTTTTGTTTAAAAAACTCCGAAATGATGTAATTCTTTTATTATATAAAAAATTATACATAGTTTTTCAATTATAAAAAACTACGGTACTTAAGATTTATCAATGCTTGGTATTGTTTTCCAATCATCTAATGGCCTATCATAGTCTTCTCATGTCTCGGGAACTTGTAACGCCCCAAACCAAATTTTATTATTTTTTATTATTATTATTATTATTTTGCACAACCGGCTTAACCAAAATTGTTACAAATCAGATACTCTGATATATTTTAATTTATGCTAAATATCATATGGCCATACGAGCCATGCATCAACATTACATAAAAACTATATTTTGCTCGATCTATTTTCGGGAAACCTACTTTCAAGACCCGAAATTTAACGAAACTTTCCAGAAATGATTAAGCCATCATAAATTTATAGAATTACATAATTTTGACATTTATAACGTCCGGAAGTGAGATTTACAAAAGGTGAGGATTATACCAAACGCCCCATTTTGACCCATTTTACAACCATTGATCTTTCACCGCGTAAAACACCCATACATCTACCATTTCTAAACATGACATTTTACAAAACATTATATCATACGACAATTGAGGGTTTTACTTTACTTCGAGCTTGATGTCTAAAAAACATTACTTGCATATTCATAAGCAACACACTTCTATTCCCTTGCCTCCACTCTTAGGTCTTCTATCAATACCTTACTTGAGTTACATTAACCTACAAAACATGTCAACAACTAAAACGTAAGCTTTACGCTTAACAAGTAAATAGACAATAATATGCTATTATACATCATTACATTATTTACACATATAAGCATCATACGCATTCATCATTAGTCCACAAAGCTATCCTACATCATCACTTACACAAGGTACTTAATCCAAATATCATTCACACAATAACATACATAACCTTACATACTTAACTAGTCCATACTTGTCTAACCACATTCTTGGCTAGTCATGCCAAACAAGCCCTTAATCTAACCTTAATCCAAGCCCATTAAGCCAAAAAACCTCCTAAACCTTTAGCACAATCTTACACATAACACAAATATGATAAATTCAATATAACTTCATATTATAACTAATTTACTTACTTCAATTCTCAGCTAATATTACCAAATAACATCGTCACCACCATCTCTTGACTCCTAAAGAAGACTATTCCAAAATAACACTTGTCAAATGCATAACTACAATAAGAGGGTTTACACAACCCATTTACATAAGTCAAAATCATCTTTAATCATCATATGATCATATGATGAAAACCTCCAAATTACTCTAAGAATCTTAACTCTAATTTGATCAAGGATATGTACTACTTACTTGAGAATGATTGTAATGAACTTAATTCTTGAATTACAACCTTAATCAGCATCAATATTGATCACCATGATCACCGCGTCTCAACACACATACACACACATAAGACAAGTGAAAGCTAGAAGAATTCCATAGAATTACTTAGTTAATTGTTAGGTATTAGTTTGAGATTTTGGCATAAAAGGTTTCTTAAGTTTCTTTCTTTATTGATTTGGCCACATGACACTTTTCACACATTAAAACTTATACTTTTGACTTACTATATTTGATTACCACTTAAACATTTGACTAAATAATAATCATATTTAGCCTTTCAGTGCTTAAAAGTCATAATCAGCTATTACAATGGCATTTTACTAATAATATACTCAAAACCGGTTTTGTAGTGTTACAGAACTTGTATCCATTTTTTAAGGTTGTTGGTCTCGATGTCCCGATAGCCGCCATCTCAAGTAATTCACATTGAATATTGTAGCACACCGAGAGCTGCTTGCGCTCACAACTAGATATAGTTTGGTGTCTAAAAGTAGGCTCTACAGAGCGGCCATCGGCTGCTATTAATGAGGAATCCTTATTTCTTTACATATTTTGACAATATACCCGGTCCAAAAGCGACAAAATTTCATATGAAAAAAACTTTATTTGAATGTTTGACTAGTATTGTTATTTTGAAAAGAAAGAGTAATAGAATCATAAGTTCATAACTAACTTTAAGCTAAATCGTAGATTAATCACAGACTCTGATAATTTTCCAATGACTGATACTGCTATTTGATGATCGTGATGATATATTAATAACAAGAAAGAGTGCAAGATAGTTTGATTAGTACATGTATAATGTATTTGTTGACTTGAAAATAGAGTGTACCAAATAATGTATTTAAGATATTTATTTTTAGAAATCTTAAACCATCATCACGCCACAAGCCAATCATCACAAAAAAACATCATCGATCATAAAAATCACTGTCGAAACATATAAACGCATTTTTTTTTATTTCTCACTAGTAAATAGCTTGATTCTCCTTTTGGGAAACTCAATTTCATCGACATTATACAAACGCATTTGTTTATCTCACACCAGTTAAGAATGGATCACTAACCCTTGTAAACAAAATTGTGATTAGTACACTTCTGTTTATTTGCCACACATCATTTTTATAGATTGATAAAATAAAATATAAATGTGCTACAACTATTTAAAATATAAAATAAGGTGTAGCAATAAAAAACAAATGTACACATATTAATTAAAAAATAACTATCAACTCATGATTCACGAACCTCACCGCAGTAGTAATATTTAATATATTGTGATTATCTTTTTGTATTTGTTTGACTTACGATGGTCATGTTCATGCTACGTTTTACTTCTGAACTTTGTAAGCTTTTTCTAAAAGCTATGTTTTGTAGTTATTGATGAGAAGTTGAAAACAGAAGTTGTGACTTTGTTTAATCTATTACAAACTATTCTATATGGCAACTTTTAAACTCGATCGGATGCATAAGAATAATAATGATAAAGACGTACTTTGCTTAACTTTAATCTTAGTCTTATTGAACACCAAACTCTTCGAGTCATTAATTAATGAAGTACTTTAACCGATGTAGTACATTGGATCCGGGAATTTAAACGTGCGATCACCAGCATTGCCTCCAAGTAAATCGCTCCATTGATCACCTATGTTACCTCGAATTCTATATCCGGCATCGACCAACTCTTTCCTTTTGCTTGATTTGTACACCACGCCACTACCTTCCCCAGCTTTCCTGAACATGCGTATTTTAACAATCGAATAAGTGATATTGTAACCATAAATGAATTAAGATAGCCATGTATGTGTGAGTCATGCTAGACATACACAACTCGTGTCTTGTATTGTTACTAACTAAAGTTATATGAATCGATAACTTACTTAAGAATGAGTTTCTCCCAAGTAGTATAACCAACTGCTTTTAGATTCTTTATACGTGCTTCTGTGTATGTGTCGTGTGTTCCGGTGAGAAACACGATCTTAAACCCTAACTTTACCAATCCCTTGTAAAGTTTGAGACACGAGGGAATCGCTGGAGCCTTTGCTTCCTCCACCCAAGCGTTAAAGGACGTTTCGTTATATGGCATTGCCCTAACAAGTTACGAGAAACCTTATAATTAAGAACAATAAAATATATAAGGAACAAAAGTTGGAATAGGTTTTACCCAAAAGCAACTGTGTCGCTAGCATAATACGGGACATTAGAAAGTGTGGTTTCATCGACATCGAAAATCCAAATGTCCTTGCCATCTTTGACGAGGTTTAGTCCTTTGGCATATTCGTAAGCTGCATAGGCAACAAGATCACCATCTTGACGATATTGTTTTCCAAGCATGTAATGACCAACATAGGCTTCACATGTTGCGGGAACTTGTGTCCAGTTTCTGAGGTTGTTAGTCTCAACTGCTAGCCGCCAACTTAAGCAGTTAAGTTTAGAATGTTTGTGGCCCGCGGAGCCCAAATGTGGCTTGAGCAAGTGGATTTCGCTGTTAGGAAGCGCGGCGGCTGTTACGATGGTTAGGAGAAGAAAAAAGAATGTGAAGGTCATGGTTTGTTTTGCGGCGTGCATCGTACGTCGTATCTTGTTCGTGTTATGAAATGGCATGTTCATATAAGTTCTATTTTGTAAAAATGGGCTCCGTTTTGGAATTATATTACGACTAGACCACGGATATTTGGTCAACACACGAATATTCATACGGACATATATAAAATTTGAGGTAATCACACTTCTTTGTTTATTTACTCAAATTAATTAGGATTGTATCATTTTAAAACACTTATTTAGTTATTTGTTTATTTGACTATCTTGATGTGTGTTTCATGTTGATATGGGAAGCACAATTTTAGGAATCATGTGATTATATATTTCAGGCACGAATCACGTTACATTCAACTTTTATATTGTACAAAATATATCGTTAACCAGATTTTGAAGAAGCAACTATATTATTGTACAAAAGAAACATGTTAAAACCTTACTTAGTGTTTGATACTTTGATATGCATGAATCAAAGTTGGAATGCAATAAATCATTACAATAAAATGAAAAAATGTTATTTGTTTTTAATTTTGTAATGAAATGGTTTATTTATTAGTTTATTCTATTAACTATTTACGTAACCACCAATTTCATTACATAGTCACCCTTTAGTTTTTCTTTATTCCATTACGATATGAAATCACATTTTGTCATATTTTATTTATTTCATTTCTTTCAAACGTTCATTGGCTCATGACAAACAACATGCGTAAATGCTTTATTCTATTCTAACATATAAACCAAATAGGTTAATGAAACAATAATGACTCATTCAATTACTATTTTCATTCCATTACTTCGTCGATTACATTCCTTTATCGGTCAGTTACATTTAACCGAACAGACCCTAGTCATATTTGTTTGATTCGAAGTTGCTTCTTAATCATATCTATTTAGAGTAAACTGCAAAAATCATCTATGTGGTTTGTGGACTTGGCACTAAGCATCTTATGCTGATACTATTGGCAAATATCATCACCATGATCGTCTAATGCGGCTATGATCATCCTTGTAAAGGCAAACATCTAACAAAATACATCCTTAGTCGACGTTAAATTAAATGACCATTTTATCTTTATTTTAACTTGCCATACACCTAAAGTTCTTTAGCTGATTTAGTTTTCTTTTTCGAAAATACAATTCATAATCATCATCTTTATCAACATCTTCAACACTTCAAAAGTAAAGAACATAAATAACTAAAATAAAAAATAGCATAAATAATCAAAAAACAAAAGTAACTCAAGTGGACACAACCATAAAAATTACTCAATATCACATCAAGATTTACAAATCAAAAACTTCCGAACACAATGTAATTGTACCCAAATTGGATCAGTAAGTAACAATGGTAAGAGATCCTTAAGGCCGCGTAAAGAAAACTTTAGCAGGCCTAAACTCAATGCCTTGTCCAAGAATTTCCACGTATCATAACTCTTCACGCGACAATTCATCGAAATAGATTCATGGCTGGCACCAGTTTTGAAGTCCCAAATTTGAATTTCCAACCAACCATCTTTCCTCAGTTTTGGATGGCCTTTTATTTTGCGAGGCCTCAATGGGATGTCAAGGGACTCGCCAACTTCTCGTCTAATAACCGGGATATTAGTAGGAGTAAGTAAATCGACAAGTTGTAGCTTGTCAGACGACTACTCATCACCCACACGGTTTTCATCATCTATTTGTACCAAACCATCAACCATGGAGTCATTTCTAGTAGTTTGTTCACGAGGTAACATGCATATGTTGTTTCAAGCGATAGTAATTGGGATTCAATTTCACATTGAATGGTAAAACTTTTCACCTTATCACACTCAGCCACCAATTCAAACCTGAAAACATACTTTGTAAAAGATATATGGCATGCTTGATATGATTCCTAACAATAATAATAAAAAATGAGGCAGGCATATATATATACTCATATAAGTCACCAAGTTATGTGTTACTAACAATAATAAAAATGTTACATATTAGATACTCAATAGTATGTGTCCGTCTGAACCGAGGAGAAAAAAAATATAACCTTGATTCCGGTAGAGATCTCCATATCCATTGTTTGAAAGAAAAGCTTTAGAAACGGTTAATAAAGGTTCCAAAACCGTACTCGATGTAGGGGACTAGCTTGTCTTTGAAGCATGTGGTCGATCGATGATGCTCATTCAAACAAAAGCTTGTCACTCGTCACTTGTAACATTATTGATTTTTGTTCGTCAATATATATTTAATTTCATAGCACCCATTTAGGAATCGATCGACGTTAATAAACTTAGGCATCATTAAACATTTGGGGTGGCTTCCTGCTCAAAAAGCTTGTAACTATCACACTAAAATGTTTGAGTTTTCAAGTTGAGTTTCTACTAGATGCAAACAATCTTGAAATCGTCACGTTAACCTTCTAAAAGGAGAAAGGTCTAACTGGTTTGATTATTTGAACCCCGTGAATTAGTCAGCAAAAATGTCAAAAACCATAGCTTACACCATTTTCCATAAACTACGGTTTATAAATGGGTTGAGTTCTTTTTAAACCCTCTTAATACCCCCATGTAAACTTCTTAATTTACTAATTGGCTCATTGCTACTAACTGAGCATATTGATATACAAGAACCGTTAATCCAAAGAGTATTACGCCCTTGATGGTGAAATATCAATTGTTTGTAATATTGCGTGAAAGTACGATAGTCATCCAAATTGGAGAGTGCATATTGATTATTATTCTTCGTTAAAAATGTCAACATGTGATTCCGAGTTAACATGTTTTATGTTGTACAAAAATGATATCAACAAACTTAATTATCACGATAAGTTTGTTATTTTTTTTTATTTATTATTATTTTCTTTTTACCATTCATGTAAGTTAGGACTACTTGGTAGAGAATATTGGTTTTCAACAAAAATATATACAAGCCAAAGTTTATTTAATGAAAGCACATTTTTATTAGCTCTTGTTGTTGATAGGTAAAAAGATTTGACTTTCAAACTATATTTTCATTTTTGTAGTATGATTGAATCACTTGACGAACCCCGATTCCACATGGTAACGCGAAATGATCCAAGCCGCCAGCATTTTGATATGAATCAAACCCGTTATGTCCTCGGCCCTGCATGAAACCCATTTCAAATTATCATTTTCGAACTATAGTTTGTAAATAGTAATAAAAGTTGCAGAAAAAAAAAAAAAAAAAAAAAAAAAAAAAACGGACTAGTTTTGTAATTTATGATACTATATAGTAGTTTGTAAATTGTAACACCCCAACCCGATAAAGGGTAAAAGCGTCACATTATGGCGACATATCAAAGCATACAAAGATTATAACGCAAATGGAAGACTATATAAATAATATAAGCTATGAACATCATGACATAGAATATTACAGAATCTCATAAAGTACAAAAAGGAAAAGAAAAGAAACAATATCCAACGTAAGTTCATAATAATCCAGAAACAAGTGAGGAAACTAAGGTGTAGGTCTCTAAGCTCCTACTCTCATCACTCGAGCCCAGCATCCCGCTTATTACCTGCCGCATGGAAAAGAAAACGCGGCTGAGCTTAAAAAGCTCAGTGAACAGATATATATATGCAAAACAAAGTAATAAGCAAACGAAAAGAGCAAGAATCAAAGATGGCATGGTGTATCTCACAAGTCATAAGGAATCGAAGTATCAAAGATGTATCACATAAGCATAATCATAAGAGAAAGGTAATGAGCACGTATCAACAAAGGCATGTCTACCAGAGCCACTCGAATAGACATAACGAAATATAGGGAAGCCACGAGCCGACCTACCCGAGACACTCGAATAGATCTCAAAATCATATAACCACATATCAAAGGATACAGAGAGGGAAGACCTCTCGGTACCACATATCAAAGGATACGGAGAGGGGAGACCTCTCGGTACCACATGGAGTCGCGCACACTCCCGAAGGTGTATGGGTACAGAGCACGTACAACCATCACGCTACGAAACGAAACGAAACAAAGCCTAGGATGCATCCATACGCCCCCTGCAAAACAAAAATCATACATGCATCCTGTTCGCATGACATGGCTACACATACGTAAAATGGCCAAGTGATCACATATCATATCATATCCTACAAAATGGGGACGCCGTGGATCAATCACACCTCCACAGAAAGTGTCATGCCATCGGTGCCTCGATGACACGGCCATGGTACCTCCATGACTAGTTAGTAAACTCGGGCATAAGAATGAAACGAATCTCATCATATCATATAATCAAGCATATCAAAGGATCCTAACAAGGACCACATCAAAGGATCCTAATAAAGGACCACATCAAACAAAATATAACGAAGAATCATATCAACGAAGCATAGCAAAACGAATCGTATCATATTAACGAAGCATATCAAATGAATGAATCAAATATAAGGGAATATAGCAATGGCTTAAAAAATCATATCAAGCTAACGAATCAAAGATCAAGATCAAAAGTCATGAGAGCGAAAACACCCTTACTGATAAAGGGAAGAATATCTGTACCTTATCACAGCGAGCAAAATATCTCAAAAGCAAACGGAAACCGAAGCTACTCCCTCTTCACGTACTCTACACAAGTTAATGATCGCGCATTACTTATATTCATTTCACAAGTTTAGTGCGTATAGTTATCCAGTTTAGGATTTCTTTCTATTTTTAGTACTCTTCCATTTTTAGTTACGTTAGTGTAATATCCATTAATTAGCCAAATTTAAGGGTTTACAAAAGATAATAGGTTAACTTAAAGGTTTAACACGACAAATATCATAGTTTAAGGTTTTATATGTCATTTTAGCAAAAATCTAGGGTCTAATGTGAAAATAGTCAAAGTTTAGGCTAATGTAGCCTTCTCGAATATGTATTTCAGATATATATATTGCATGCATGTCTCATGCTTAATAAAAGTCTCCAACTTAATATCTCAATTTACTTAGTACGCATGCTTTACATCTTTCTTTCTTTTTAACTAGTTCATAAGTGAAATATCAATGACCCAAATCGAGTTCTATTTGATCGCGAGCTGCATAACAGACCTTGGTGACACAATTCACATCGAGACACAAGACAACCAACAAACACACTCTTGGTAGCATTTCCAGCGAGCAAACACAAGGACAAAACCAATATCACTCTCGGCAAACAACTCCAACGAAACAGGACATTAGCGAGGCAAAACTACGGAAAAAGGACGTGGTGAGGCGATTTCAAAAGTGGTGCGAGGGGGTTTCAAACGAGCAGCAAATGACAACAATCCAGCCCCCTAAACATGATTAGTAACAAGCGAAGACCAGGTTCAAAACTCACTCAAACGTCACACAAGAACAGCCCACACGCATCAGTTTTTAACGAGGCAAAAACGTCACGAAACCCTCACATAAAATTATAGTATTCGCGAGATAAAATAGCCTAGGTTTTCCAGGTTTCACACGCATCATTAATGATCATTTATTACAGATTTTAGGGCTTGTATAAGTAGTATATATGGTTGATATAAGGCTGGAAAAATGGCATCAAAACAGTCCACAACACTTGACGCAAAACATTTCGCAAAATAGTTTACATAAGCGTATAGTTTGCATGTTTTCATGTGACCTTTTAGGCTGATTAATTAGGCTCGTATAGGTGGTGATATGGGTCGACTTAGGGCTGGAAAGAGTGACATAAAACAGTTACATAAACACGACTCAAAACAGATTGAAAAGGCGTACATGTTCATGATTTTATAAGACCTACAACGAGGCCATAGTGACCAGTATATTAACATGATTCAAAAGGTTTTCTAAGCATGATTATTCTCTTGTTTACACCTTACATAAGTCGAATGAAAGAAGAGCAAAAGAGATTCAAAAACCTGTGTCGACTTGGGGAGGAAAGGAAACCGAATAGGAAACATAACTAGGCTCGAATAAACTCCAAGAACTCCAACTTTGTTCCCTCTTTTGGTCACCAACAAGCCTTCTTCTCTTCTTCTTTTTTTTTTGGCAGCAAAGGATGAACGTGTGTGTGAGTTTTTTTTTCTGATTGTGGGTCGATGCAAAGTGAATGGGATGGAGGGAAAAACATATACAGCTTAGACAAATTAGTGTAGAGCGTGTGATATATATGGTATAACCGTGTTTCTGTAAAGGGATAGGATGCATGCACTCTTTAAAATTAAGGAATGAATAATATGGTGCTCTTATCCTCAAGTTACATGACACAAATACATGGGTGGCTTAGGAAATCGGTATGTATTTTATAACTGTGTACAATTCTTCTTATCACACGTATAATTTGTTTCTTAAAGGTTAAGTTAGGATAGAATTTAATTAATTTAGTTATTACGAAATTTTATCACAATGTATAGTTTAAGATTTCATATTATTAATATTTCAAGTTAAGTTAAAATTCGAAATGGAGCAAAATTTATGTTTCAAATATTTCGGGTTTTACATAAATAGTAGTAATAAAAGTTGCAAAAAGCTAAAAAAAACACAAAGACTAGTTTTGTAATGTTCCCAAACCAAAAATCACCACATTTTCAGATACTGTTCCCCACCGCCGCCGGCGATCTCGTAAGTCTTGTTACTCAATTTGTTATAAATTTGTTTGTTTTATAATAAATGTTGCATTTTTTTTTTATTATTTTTTTTTCTTTGTGTCGAGTGTTATCGAAGCTTATTTTAAGATTATGTCACCCAAATTAGTTTTAATTTTTTACAGACACAATGGCCGATGATTTAGATTGGGGTCCAAATATCAGGTATAACATCTATAATGACAATTATCAAGAAACTTTATGTGACGAAATAAAGAGGATTGTAGACAAGCAAAACAACAGGACTAAGTTCATTATAAGGAATAGGGTCGAATACTTCACGGTCACCCTCGAGACCCAAGATGAACAGACTTGTACGTCGGTGGCATAAGTGCAAAAGAAGGACCCATCTACGTATTTACAGAATTTAAAAAGGATTTTAAAGGAGAACCAACCGAGGACTTGAACTATTCAGGTAACTATATAAATCTCATCAGTGGTGGGGGCTTGGAAGTATACATTTTATGTTACAGACGCTTTCAAACATCCGTGGAGTGTATTATCCACAACCTCTTAGCCCCAAAAAAGAAGACCCACGAATGGGCACGGGCCCTATTTTATATTTTTATGGGTGTCAACGAAGGAGCGCGGAATAGGATAATTGCTCATGGTTTCCAACACTCGCAAAATTTCAGAATGCCAAGTGGAATTGCAAAGGGATGGGTGAAAACATTGGTACACAGCTGGTCAAAGTCGACTAAATCGGCTTTAAGACACAACTGTGACGTTTCACTTGAAGAGCTTAGCGGTGAGGAAATGAATACATTATTAGCGGTTGGAGTAACGAATGACAAATATGGGCCTCATCTAACTGACGTTGCAAACAATACCAAGCTTTGTCGAGCAATGATCGCGGTTTTCTGCCCGCCACGCAGCAGCCAACAGGTAAGCTTCTTCTTTTCATAATTAATTCAATTACCCATTGATCCAAATTTATTGCCTGAACTCTAGAAAAATACTAATTTATTGCCCAGTAATAAGAATCTGCTTTTCATAATTTATTGCAAATAGTGTGTGATCAAAATGGTTTGCCCATTGTTTATATTGTCCAATATGCCCTTTAAACGGAACGAAATAAACAGAAACACGTGCAAGTTGCATTGTTAAATTCCAGTTTATTACCTTTAAAAAACACATAGATTATCCTAGACAAACATATACTCTGTAATTAATTAGGGGAAAAGTGTATATATAAAACATGATACGGACACCCAGCATTTCAAAATTATCCCATATTCAACCAAACAATGCATAGACGGAACTTGAACATTTAATTTGGGAGGGCCGAATCGGAGATTTGTTTGTAGTCAAGATGTTCTCCCCCTCCCTCGGTTTTTTCAAGATTCCCCCAAGGGGTGAAATCGTTGTTTTGATAAAAAGATAAGAGGGAAGGATCATCAAAAACATCATGACTTGACAAACATGCTTGTTCGGTGGTGGTGTTTTCTTCGCACTCCTCAACTTCATGCGGGCCACCACATTGATCACAGATCAGGTATGGGTTGGACAACTATTTAGTTGGTTGAGATTTGTCCAGATAGGCCGTCTGATCTTTTAACCTATTTAATCGGCTAACAACGGGAGGTTTCTCTATCGTTTTGGAAATGCTCATGATCGAATCAGGTTCATCCCAAGTGTCGTCTTGATCATTCGCATATTCCTCGATTCTGCCCCACGCTTCTTTAGCGCTTAAATTGGCTATCCTACCTTTTGGTGAGTTATTGATTCCCCTCTGGTCGTTCTTAGAGACACTGTCGTAGAAGATTTGGACAAGGAACCAGAGTTCAATGCCATGATGGGGGACTCGCCTAATTAGGTCCTTGAATCTAACCCAAGACTCGTAGATATGCTCGGCTGGGTCCACTTGGAAACGGAGGATTCCATCTCTCAACGCGGAGGTTCTCCCTATGGGGAAGAATTTCACGTAGAATTTTGAGATAAGTTGTTCCCATGTGAAGATGGACTCGGAAGGAAGTTTGTTATACCAATCCTTGGCCTTTTCATAAAGGGTGAAAGGGAAGAATCGTAATCGGGAGGTATCTCTAGTGGCTCCGTCCGTATGGAGGGTGTCTACTATTTTCAGGAAGTCCTTGATGTGTTGGATTGGATCTTCAGTTTTCAATCCGTGAAATTTGCATACATTTTGGACGAGCCAAATATCCGTTGCACGCAAGACCTCATCCGTGCGTTCATTTGGAAAAACAATCGCATTGGAGAAACCACGAGGCGTGGGGGATGAGTAGTCTTTGAGGGTTTTAGGAACAAGATTCTCGGGAACCTCCTCATCCTGAGTAGAATGAGGACTAGGGGGTGTCGAATGAGGGTTTGATTCTTCCTCAGAGAGGGGATCATCGAAGGCAATGGCAATGCCGGATGGTTCGGGTGATGTAAAGAGTCGTCTTATCCTCCGCATTTCCCTGTCAGGTTCTGCGTAGGGTGAGACAAGGTCTCTTAGTGAGCTGCGGCTTCTAGTGATCCTAAGGGTGGAGGGATCTTCGTTTACCATGATGGCGGATGGTAAAGATTACGAACAAAAACACGAAGAAAAAGATAGACTAAAGAAAATCCTAGAAAATAAAATAAAAATCTCGCTAGAAAGGAATCTAGTGAGTAGACCTAAAGAAATAAAAATTCTACCTAAACAATAACTATTCCCCGGCAGCGGCGCCAAAAACTTGATGCGTGGTTTTGTGACCTTACAACAGGTTTTACCTCTCGAGGGATCTCAAGAGGCTTACAACCCCACCAGGCAGTGTACCTGACCGATGTAGTATAGGATAGTGGTAAGTACGGGGGATTGATCGTTCTCTCACAGGGAATAGTGTTCGTTAGGATAGAAAAGCTACTCTAATAGGTCTAAGGGTGGAAGGAAGATTCTTTTTGTATTTTTATATTTTTTTAGAAAGCAAGTAAAATCTCGGTTTTTAGAGGAAGGGCGGAATTAGTTGCCAGTCAACTAACCCAAGTTTACTACTTATGCAAATTAAAATAAAATAAATATCTAAACTATTGTGGTTGTGAAAACAATATGGAGAAAGTTGTGTTTACTTAGATTTCATTACTCCCTAACTATCTTTTACTGGTTAATTGATATGTGTGTTACTTGTGTGGATGAAGGGTGTATTCCTAATAACTCATGGAGTGGCATAATATCTCTTCAATTCTATGAGCTCTTATCTCCTCCTATGCCATGCACGACACAACCATAGGGATTGTAAACAGTGGCTCATGCTTTAAATACTACCTTAATAGCCTAGTATGTCTTGGCTACATGTTTCCCAAGACGTTCAAGCACGTTACCATAAAGGAGGTTGGCCAGTTTTCTTGAGCCTAACATTGATGGAACAATCATCCCAACAAACAACAACACACACTAATTAACCAATAATTAATAGTTAGGTTTCATTAGATCTAAGCAAACACTAGAGAATTTAGCTACTCATGTTAATTGAAAGACAAGCAAGATAGATAGACAACCAACACATAGACATATTGATTGAATTAAAGTGAAGACTTATCTTTAATTAAGCACTAGGGTTCCAAGGGTTGGAAACCCTAAAAGTCACAGAAAATTCGTCTTTAGGGTTTGCCCTAAAAGTTCTCCACAAAGTTCCACACTAATGAATGAAAATTAGAAAACTATATATAGATTTTACACTCTGACGGCGTCAGGTTATAAGGGCTGACGCCGTCAGCTCGCCGCCATTAGGTTTCTCGGATGGCCTAGATCCACTTCTGACGCCGTCACCTTATAAAACCTTCTGGGCCGTCACTCTTTAAAATATAACCTGACGGCCTACTTTTCCTAACACCTGACGGCGTCAGGTGTTAAATCCCAAATTTTCTCTGGCCCGTCATTTGAAAATTGGATTCCACTCTTTTGTCAAGGCTTTCTGACGGCGTCAGAAGTCACAAGGTGACGCCGTCAGGTTGTAAATTCACCATCTTTTGAGACTTTGTCGTTTTCTTCACTTTTATGCTCCAAAAACGTCCGAATATGCGTGTTTTCCAGAATTCCTCTCAAAAGTACCTAAAATGACAAAAGGAACGATTTAGGGCAATATTTGATCAAATTTATACGAATTAGGGCTCAAATGACCCCCTAAAAGCGTAACACTTTTCGTCTCATCATCGGTCCTCGGTCTGGTCGGTCCGGTCCGGTCCGGACCACAAACCGATTATTTGGCCTTGTTGGACCGGACCGACCGGTCCAGTCCTCGGTTTTGGCTTTTTGGCTAATTCGGTCCTTGGTCCGGTCCAATCCTAGACCAATGCTCACCCCTAGTTTTACCCACTTTATTAATAGGACAAGACATATTTTTTTATGATTTTATGTTTTGTATTTTTTGTGTTAGATTATTTTTGACTACATACTTTATGTTTTCGATTCCATAATTTTTATTTCGTAGTTTTGTAATAAAAAGATTATAAAAGAAATAAAAATAATAAATAGGGTATTGCGATCATTTTCAAGATGTAGGAATAACCAATCCCAAAGATGTGTATTGAGATCCTCTCATGTTCAATTTGAACATGAGAGGTCATGTTGAGATTTAATGTGAGTGGAAAAATAAAATAAATTATCTATTGTGGGTTCTTTATTTGATTAAAAATGTGTTTTCATTTCCAACAAAACTAACATGATCTCTCATGTTCAAATAAAACATGAAAGGATCCCAATCCCAAAGATGTATATAATAAAAGTAGCTATGTAATTGGTAAAAATAATAACGCTACTCCCTACCTAACCGCTTCCCTACACAACGTGAAAGTGCATGATTAAAACTTGAAGAGACAGGAGATTGGTACCTTAAAACTACAGGTAGTAGTAATGTTGTAGGGTTATGTTATTAAGACCCTCCTATGATGTGACAATAGAGGCTTTTGGTCAAAATGTACAAACCAAGGTGCCACTAAGACGACGATGCGTGACCTTCACGTTACGAAATAGACCAAGGCATTGGCTCTAAGCGTGGCGTAAGATGAAGCGTGAAAAGGCACACTGAGATGCGAGGCTTGACGCGTTTTTTAAATTCAACTCCAATAAAGAAAGATTTAAAAAAAATGAAGAGGATTATATATTTTTTGGTTTAATTTTTTATTTATAAACTTTTTATAAACTCGATATATATGAAATAAGATATAATATATAAATCTATAAATATTTCATATTTTGTGCCGCTTTAAGTCAAATTTTAAAAAACGCTATGGCTTCATTATAGCTTCTAAGATTACGCCACGCCTCAAGCTATTTATAACTGTGGCTAAGGTATTTAATTTTGAAGAAAAGCCAAAATGTTCCACCAATTATCTGCAAGCAAGGATGAATTTATGGCCTGCCTCAAACAGTTTAAAATGTACTAACTCCGTCCCAAAAGTTAAGTACAGGTTGACTTTTTAAATCCAACTTTGACCATAAATATTTTTATTTTTATTGTATAATACTTAATGAAAATTATATCATGTGAAAATATATTTAAAATCCAATCCATTTATATATTTTGCATAAAGTATTATATAACACAAGCAAAAATATTTAAGGTCAAAGTTGTGGGAAACGTTGTACACTTTTATTAATGAAATCAGATTACAATAATTAAATAACAGACAATAAATAAATAACAGAATATTAAATACAGACAGCAAGGAGTAGAAGCAGAAGACAGACACTATTTAACGATAAATAAATAAAGCAGTAAAAGGTCGTGGTACGAGGCTCGTGTTAAACACGATTCCCTTAAAACAGATTCGCCGTCTGTTTCCCAGGGTACAACGTACGAAGCTGTTGTACAGCCGGACCTGACAAAACTTGCCTGAAAATTCGCGGAACGATGAATGTTTCTGATCGAAGAGACTGGTGGAATTCGGCTGTAATGGAGCAACGATTTTCTGTATCTAAAACCGAATGAGAATAGGTTATATTTATAGTGAAAACCTATCTTGTTCGCCAAGATTGAATCACTATTAAATATACACCGAGATATGCAAATCTGTTTCTTTTTAAAACCGATTTCAATATCTTCCATTTATTTAAACAGATTTTATAAAACTTGTTCGCAAAGTTTTCGGAGCTGCATTCGTGTCCGAAGGTCGCGCGGCCCCACATGAGTTCAGAAGCTTCGGACCCATTTGGCCCAGAAATCCTGAAATCTGCACACCCCCTCCCCCTGCGCGCGCGTAGGAGTGGGAGCATAGCTCATCTAAAGGAATTTGATAGCCAACACAAAGAATTCCTTATAAACTAGTCACCACTTCCTTCGCTAGGCGATGTGGGATAGTTTTAGTTTCTATATTTTGTGCCTCACTTTGAGACGCGATATCTCATTCATTTCTACTCCATTTTGGACATACTTTAGCTCGTTACGAAGCTCTCTTGGAGGAGAACATAACGCCCCCAACAAACACTAATATATATAACATATACATATATTAAATTATGTCCAAACTTTGCAAAAACTCATTTTGCAAAACCACTTTTCCAACAAAAGTTTGATTCAAAAAGTCAAACTGGACTTAAATTTTGAGACAAAGTGACTGAGGGAGTATATGATTAAAAACCATGCGTATTAAATTAGGTGATATACAAATAGTACTGCCACAACTTTCTTTATTTGATCCCTCCCTCGACTGGTGTCTCTTTTCGCATATGCATGCTCAATCTTACATTTTTGATTTATCAAATGGTTAAAACCTTTATTCGTAAAAGCAAACAAAAGATACAAGGCTGAGTGTAGTAGAGAGGTTTTAGTTACTCCGTTACTCTATCTAGACTAGTCTCAGCTATTACACCATCCTATAGGGGATGCGTACCATATGAACAAAATGGAGAAGTTGATTGCTTTTGCAACCGATTTGTGTTGTGTGTTTGTGTGTGTGGTTTTTTAAATGATTTTTTGTGGTTTTGTTATACAAGTTGTTTTAGAGAGAAAAAGTTAATGTAACGGTGGTATATCGATATTTCGATTGTTACTATTCCACCCAGTCTAAGGACCACCTATCATTTGATAGGCCAAAGAACATGGTCCAGAGGGCGTCGATATTAATCTAGGGACACGTATAAAGAGACCTAATAGGCTAATACGTCTTGTCTTTTAGGGATTCGATTTCCCACGTTTTTAAATGTGTTCCCTTATATGATTGAAAATCACACACAAGAACTAACTATTTTGGCCTTATTGAAAACAATACCTCCATGCATGGGTCCATTGTATTCCGTATTATGTGTAGTTAGTTCATAATAGCTTCTTTACTTAGTTTTTCCTTAACGACAACGTATATAAACACACTAGCAAGATGCTAGGAAAAAAAGAACGAAAGATTACAAGGCAATAAAGAAAGCGTTTCGAAGGTTGCTATCCACCTCATCCAATTACTTTTTACGCAACTTTGAAATCCAGTTGACCAAGCAGAATAACTTGATACTCATTCCGTCTTATAAAAAATGTCCATTTACAATATGCACAAAATTTTAGAACATCTCATTAAGTACACTCTTCATCGATCAAATATCATTTCATCCTACTAAAACATCTTCTGATTGGTTGATATGCAAAGTAAATACTTAATCTGTAACATCTCAAAATAGTAATGTAGATAACGGATATAGTATCATTTAAAGCATATCCTTTTATCCAATTACAAAATGCTTTTTTTTTTTTTTTTTTTTTTTTTTTTTTTTTTTTTTTTTTTTTTTTTTTTTTTTTTTTTTTTTTTTTTTTTTTTTTTTAGCAATCAATATTAAGCTAAGGATCTTGGTATTATCGACTAGTGTTATACCTTTGCTTTGGTCATGAGTTGCATTCATGCTATATCAACTCAGTTGCATTTGCATACTTGCGTCCAATACATTTCACAAATAAAGCTGACATGTAAACATGCACTTGGCAGCTTTATATTACAAGCTAGGTTACCACTCGATAACTTTCGAAATTGTGATAACATTAGATTGAACAAAAAGTTTGATAAAAAAGCTCAAACAAACAATAATATTCGTCCAAAGTGAATTTAATTATTGATTCAACTACTACAAATGTAGGACCAAACATTGAAATAAAAAGAAGTTTGCTTGATTTTGAACAAGTCTTATTACTACAAACTCCTACCAAACATAAACTTGAAAATTTTCCTTCAAGTAATGAATTGAAATCATTTAGCCAATGTAGTACATTGGATCGGGCACTTTGAAGACTCGATCACCTGCGTTGCTCCCAAGTAAATCGCTCCATTGATCACCCATATTGCCTCTAATCCGATATCCCGCCTCTTCCAATGCTTTTCTTTTGGCTTGTTTGTACACAACTCCGCTACCATCTCCCTCTCCCCTGCACATTTTTTTCAATAATTAATAACTTTTATAAGGCAAATGCGCAATACCATTAGCAAGCCGAGACTAGCAGTGTAGTTGTCCACTTACGGTTTTTGTTGTTAGTACAAGCAAAGGCAGAGACATGAGGGGGCAGGGTAGCCATGTGCCCCTTAGCGAAAAAATTGTAGTGTAATGTTTTTAAAATATCTGGCTATGTTTTACCCCCGCCCTCCAAACCGATTTGTAATGTAGTACTGTAATTTCTAAATAAGTAAAAAATTATCAAAGTTTGTCCCATCTATATGAACTTTTTTCTGGCTCCGCCCCTAAATACAAATGACTATATGAAAACTATAGGATATAATTAAAGATTAAGGAAATTTGCCCAGAACTAAACTTAGATAAGTGAATTAGTTACTGACTTATAGATGAGCTTCTCCCATTTAGTATAACCAATTTTCTTCATATTTTTAGTACGAGCTTCTGCATAAGCAGCTTCTGTTCCAGTGAGAAACACAATTTTGAACCCGAGCTTTATTAATCTTTTGTACAGTTTAAGAGTCCCTGGTATTGCTGGTCCTGCTGCTTCCTCTATCCAAGCATTAAACGCCGTTGCATTATATGGTATTGCCCTGAAAACGCATAAATAAAACCGTCAAAAACACGAAAAGTCACAAAATAATTACGTAGTTATTTAACAAAGGCCTTTTGTCCCAGCAATATCGCTCAGGTTAATGAGATGCCAGAAAGTACATTGTTACTTATTAACATAAATAATATATACGAGTAAGAAAAAATGTAACACTTTTTATAAAAGTTTAATGAGACATACCCAAAAGCAACGGTGTCGCGAGCATAATATGGGAGATTAGAGAGTGTAGTTTCATCGATATCGAAAACCCAAACATCCTTGCCATCTTTAGTAATATTAAGCCCCTTAGCATATTCATACGCTTCGGCCGCGACAAGATCAACATCCTTACGATATTGTCTCCCTAGCATGTAATGTCCAACGTAGTTCTCACATGCTTCGGGAACTTGTTTCCATTTCTGGATGTTGTTGGTCTCGACTGCTAGCCGCCAGCTCAAGCAGTTGAGTTTGGAATGTTTGTGTCCCGCGGAACCGGGGTGTGGCTTGAGCAAGTGGATTTGGTTGAGTGGAGATGCAACCGAGGTTGCAATGGTTAGGACTAGGAACAGTAATGTGATACTCATGGTTTGTGTTTTTGGGTGCAATAGTAAATTGTAACTTGTGTTGTGGAGTGGTACTTTAGGTTCTTTGGCTATATAAGTAGTGGTTCGTTAAAAATGGGCTTTAGTTTTCGATATATTACAATCTGTGCCATTTGGAATTATAGATTACTCGAGTCTCTTGAAATATCGAATCTTTTAGTATCTCCTTTATATTTTCATTTTGGAAAACTAGGTTATTTGTTGACGTACAAGTTAACCGAATACTGAAAACTGTATCAATCAAAATTGATGATTCGATAAGCTATTAAAATTACATGATATTAAATACTAATATGACATACCTAACATTAAATACCGGACGGACCTAAAACAACAACCTTTTGGGCTACATTAAGCAATCATACGGTACTAATTTTAAATAGAAAATTACCGGACTCTTTATTACCCTTGTATTACGGAAACGACGGCGCATTTTTTTTTCACACTAAAATGTACTTTCAGCGCGCAAAACAAGTGCGACTCCGTTAGATACAAGACACGTGACTCATCAACAACTCAGGAGCAATCACGTGTCCAATGCGCTTCATTTATTTTTGTCGTGTTTGTGGCGCGCTTCATGTCAGCAGTGCACTTCATTAATTTTCTGCTCGCTACACTAAAGACAAATTAGATATCGCCACGAAACAATAAAACGCGCATCATATGCTAGCGAGCACCGAGCTCGCTCGTAACCATCTTGCGCGCTCATATACAGTAACACATTTGAATAATATATCTTTCTAATAATGCATAGACTTACATCCTCATAATAACAACAAATATCATTTTTTGTTTGTTTTATTAAAGTTAGCCATCTAGTACAATAATTTTAATAAATTATTCATGTAGAAAAAATCTTAACACAAGCTAATGTAATATGAATAAATTATTCATCTAGATAATGCATGTCATTATCGTTCTTTTAATTTCTTGCTCAAATTCCATGCGTGTTGCGCGCGCATGACGTGCCACGTTGCAACGCCCAATGGTCTATTTGCGTAAGATGAAGAAATTTAGTTTGTTTTCGTAAAAGATTATGTTATTAATCTTGTTTAGTAATTTAGTTTGGTATCGTAAAAGGGGTGTAAATGTTAGAATTTAAGCTTAGCTTTTTTTGTCAAACATGATTTTGACACATCTAGACTACATTATAATAGAGGGATGCAATTCTCTCATGTTAATTATTTTAAGATTTCCTCCTATAAATTTTAAGTAAATGCAAGTCATAAAACATAAAACACAAGTATGTAAAGAACAAAACAAACTAAAAAACACTATGTCTTATATACAATTAATTTACAATTTAAAATACATCATCACTAATATGTACAATTATCTAAGCACAATATACAAAACAATTAATGCTTTGTGTTTCCACAACACACAACAACCCAAATCATGAAACAAGCCTAAATCATGAAACATACTTTCGGTTCCATAGCCCAAAAGGGAGATCTCAGTGATGTTTTTCGTTTCATATCTTTCAAAGATATGCAAGACCTCAAAAGATCTTTACAACTCGAACTAGAAACAACTCAGCATCGATATTTGTCAAGAATCACTTCTTGTTAATTTCTGTACATCATAAGGGAAGAACTATAACAAACATGTTATGTTCTTTCTTCCGTTCAGTAAAAAAAAAACACAAAATAAACACCAAAACATAAAAAATAACCTACCCGAGATCTTATTTCAGATCTTGAATCCCTTTAGCAAAATAATAATAATAATAATAATAATAATAATAATAATAATAATAAAATAAATAAAAATAAATAAATAAATAAATAAAGTTGTTTGGTGCTCCGTTTTATAACAGCAGAAAACCAAAAAAGGGTGTTTGTTTGAGTTTTGGTTCTGAGTAAATGAGTTATACCCATGTTTTTTTTATTTTGATTCGGTTTATAATGATAGAAATTAAAGGGGCTGTTGATGCTTCGTATTTTTGTGAATCGATTAAAGAAGAAATGATAAGATTTTGTGATGATTTGTGTTCGTTTGGTGGCTGATCTGTAAAACGAGAGAAACATACGGAGGGGGCAAAGTATGTGAGTGTGTTTAGGGTTAACTACTGAGAAAAGTTTAGGGTTATCTAAGATATTAGGGTTGATATATTTGGACATGTATTTGGCTAGTACTCATTGGGTTTGTACTTGACTTATGGGTTGGACTACATGGGCTGACTATAATGAAAAATGGGGGGCCGAATTTTAGTGAATCATTACAAGGGTGCCTGGGCTGAGATGATTCATACCGAAAATTAGCTTATAAATTGTTATTTAGGCTAATTTTGGAATATTAAGTGGTTTTCGGTTACATTTGAGCTTCATAATGACAAAGTTATTAACTTTTTAGGGTTAAATTTTATTGATGAGATAGGGATAAATATTATTTCAAGATTCATTATGAATGTTAAAAGATATTTATTTACAGATAAAAACGTTGCAGCTAATGATACATATTAATAATTAGTATATTTATGTTTAACGCCAAATTACATTTCATTTGGTAATGACGTCTATTTTAATTTATTTTTCAACGATGCTACTTATGTTCCTTTCTTTTGTTTGGACCTTTTGTTCATTTGGATATGAAGTAGTTTGAATTGTTATAGGTTATAGTCATTTTAATTAAAAATTATCATTTTTTCGTAAAGTTATTGTTAGAAAAAACGTATAAATGAATAACATTTATTTGCCACAAAATTTAGTCACAGGGTACCCGTCACCGCATCGTGCGGATACCCTGCTAGTAAATATGAAAGGGAAAAGGACATTATAGATTATCATATGTCTTAATTAATAATGCGTGTCATTTTTTTTTATACACATTAAGACATTGTTTTTTTGTTTACATCTTTCATTTTTTGTGATTATAGTTCAAACACTATCGTATCACGGTAATCTAGATTCATGTTTTATACACTAAGCTCTTGTGTGTATTGATTTCTAAGATCTTAATTGCATTAAGTTAAAGATGTGAAAAGTATGCTTATATGAGATTCTTACGTTATGACGGATGTATGGTTAGTTTAAACAAGTTTTCATTTTGCAGTTTGCATATCTTAATCTGGAATCCGAATTAACCCGTGTAACCTCTTTGCTTTGAAGAAAATTTCAGAAGTTGCACAAAATGACTAATAACATTAATTTAAAATCCCTAAGATCATGGGGTACGGTAGCTGATGGCTTGAGCCATTGCCAAAAACAGCGAGCCTACGGCACGAGATACCATACCGCAGCTGGGCTGGTACGGCCTGGCGCCGTGGCCACCAGCTCACGCGGTCGGAATTCTTTTTTTTTTTTCCCAAGTAGGTATGGTCTGTGAGTGAAGGTTTTGTGTTTTTATTCCGTGTTTGTGTCTGAAATGTTTATTGCGTTTGTGTTTGTTTGTGTTGTTTTTTTTTTGTTTTTTTTTTTTTTTTTTGTTTTTTTTTTTTTTTTAAGTTGCAGGTTATTGGGTAAGGAGGTAAGACAGGTCCCACTGAATTATATATCGATATATATATATATATATATATATATATATATATACTATATATATATATATATATATATATATATATATATATTTCATATATATATACTATATATATATAATATATATATTATATACACACCTAGCAGGGTCCCCGCGCGTTGCAGCTGCGGGTACCCTGAATAAAATTTTCC
>LBNU01004724.1:154575-186330 GCA_014162995.1 Artemisia annua | reverse complement strand
AATATTATTAGGCACGCGGAATTTACTTAACAACACTTAAAAGACAGTTTATATGATGTATTGTGAGTGAGTATAGTTGTATGTAACACAAAGCTTCAATATTATTAATGATAATAATACGAGTGATCTTAGCTATCACTAGGGTTACACCTTGAAGCTCTCTAGGGTTATACATACCTTAGACAATGACCTAGGATCTCCTTTTATAGAACAAGGAGTCCTGTACAAGATAAGTATTAAGCTATCCAAATAGAATATACACAAGATCTATTCTATACTTATCTATACACGAATACATCAGTTATCTAATAAGCAGTGGTAACTATATGTACTAGCAGTGGTAATGAGTTTCCACTGCTAGTGCATTCTTCAGCAGTGTCTTCCACAAGCCTATCAGTGGCAACTGTTAGCTTTATTCCCAACAACCTTCTTCAGCCTTCTGAATTCTCTTGTTAAAGCATAAGTGTCCAATGCTCCCTCATCTCCCCCAGATGTTTGAGACTCATCTGTTGAAGTATAATCATTGGGAGTAGGTGGTGGATTGACATCTTGCTTTGAGTCAGAATGAGAAATACCTTGTAGAGAAGCAGTACCTTCTCTTGAAGCATCATTGTGAGAAGTACTTTCTCTGTAGACAAATCTTTCCCTTGAAACAGGAACTGGCATAGAAGTAGTTCTTTCACTTGAAGCAATTTGTGGTGATGCAAAAGGTGATGTTGGAGTATGTGCTGAATCAGAATGCTCAGATTCATTAGATGCATCAGCTTCATCCCTAACAGCTTGTGCTACTGCCAATATGTGAGCAGTCAAAGGTGTATTTCTCCCAGAAAATTGAACACTCTTGGTAGCCATAAAAGTGAACACCTTTGTAGGAAGTGTAACAGAGGGTAAATAATCTTGAGGTTTAGGTAGATCCTCAAGCTGGTTGTTCAAGAAGACTTGAATAAATCTAGGGTACATCAAGGATGGTGAACCATTATTGATATGAGTAAGCATACCATCAAGAATCATGTTTGAGAAATTAAAAGTTCTATTGGTAGCTAACCCAACTAATGCAGAGGCTATGTATTGTCCAAATTGATCCCAAACAGTACTCTTAGGACTCAAGCAATGAAGTAAAACATGAACAAGATACTTCCAATAAGGGCTAAATAAAGGTTTCTTAAAAGTAAGTTTAGTAAGAACACCTTCATATCCTATATCCCTGAGTGTATCCCAAAGGATTTGCCTAGCAAAGAGAACAGTACTTCCTTCATCATCAAACAATAAATCCTCTCTGATTGTAGCTTCAGTGATGCGAATGGATCTTCCAGCCACCGTAGCATGAATAAAGGATGCTTCTTCTTCCAATCTAGATGCTGCAGTAGCCCAGAATTCTTGAATCCATGGTCCAATGTTATCAGGATTGACCAACAGAGCATAGTTAATCGAAGACCCAGTGAGGAAATCAATTATACCATGTAAATCAACATTCAACTGTGTCTTGTCTATATTAGCAATCATATTCTGCTTGTTAACAGTTGGACGAGTAGCCATTGATTGATTTTGTGGAAGAAATATGTGCGGCGATGGTTGATTAGAGAGAGATTTGTATGGATGGAATAATGATAAGAGTAATTTTGAATGGAAATGATATGGTTAATATTCAAAAATCACAGCCCAATAAATGAATTTACCGTTATTTTTAGCATTTATCTTCCCCATATCTTTCGCAAAGTTGTTACCCCTTCTTTTTGACCGTTGGAATAGTACCCTGACAAAACAGTACTTTCCACTAAGCACCAAGCAGTACTTTCAAACTAATGTTAAGCAGTACTTTGCTCAAAAGTACTTTCCATCCTCTTTGTATCAAACAAAATCATCTTCAAAAAAATATAATTGTATTGCCTCCCCTCAAACACATAATAGGTACTAATGCCTCCCCTCAAATGTAGCTTAATAATTAATCATCCCAATGCTTACCACCAAATGATTGAATCTTGAAACATCAAATCCCTTTGTGAGTAAGTCAGCTACATTGTCATCTGTGTGGACCTTGATAACATTAATGAGCCTGTGCTCATAACAATCTCGAATAAAGTGATGCCTAACTGAATATGCTTGGTCTTGGAATGATAAACAAGATTCTTCACAATGCAAATTGTACTCTCATTGTCAATGTGAATAGGAGTATTCTTGAAATTGAATCCATAATCCAAGAGTTGATTCTGCATCCATAGTACTTGTCCACAACAACTTGCAGCAGCAACATATTCTGCTTCAGTGGATGAGGTTGCTTCAATTGTTTGTTTCTTACATTGCCATGAGACTAATCTTCTTCCAAGATATTGGCATTCTCCAGTGGTTGATCTTCTATCATAATTATCTCCTGCATAATCACTGTCTGAAAAAGCTTCCAAGTGAAAAGGTGAATTCTTAGGATACCACAATCCTAACTTAGGTTGTTGCCTGAGATAACTAAAAATTCTCTTGACTACATTCATATGAGAGACCTTAGGTGAGACTTGATATCTTGCACATAAACATACAACAAACATGATGTCAGGTCTAGATGCAGTTAAGTACATAAGACAACCAATCATTGATCTGTATAGTTTGACATCCACAGGTTCTCCATCTTCATCTTTTCCTAATGAGTTTGTAGCTTTAATGGGTGTGGTGACTTTGATTGTTTAACTTGAAGCCCCAAAAAGAAAGTTAATTCACCCATAGAACTCATTTGAAACTCTTGTTGCATGAGCTGTTCAAATTCTTTCACCATAGACTGTTTTGTACCTCCAAAAATAATATCATCCACATATACTTGAACAAGCATAATATCCTTCTTGTCTCTTTTAATAAACAAAGTCTTATCAATTGCACCTCTCCTGTAACCATGTTGCAATAGAAAAGTGGAGAGTCTTTCATACCAAGCTCTAAGAGCTTGATGAAGGCCATTCAGAGCCTTGATAACTTTGTAGATTTTGTTTGGATGTGCAGGATCCTCAAAATCAGGAGGTTGTTTAACATAGACTTCCTCTGTAATTTTGCCATAGAGAAAGGCACTTTTGACATCCATTTGATAAACAGGAAATCCCATATAAGTGGCAAAAGCAAGAAATAATCTTATTGCTTCAATCCTTGCTACAGGAGCAAACACTTCATCATAGTCCACTCCTTCTTCTTGTCTATATCCTTGTGCAACCAATCTTGCTTTGTTCTTGATGACATTACCTCTTTCATCCCTTTTAACTCTGAAAACCTATCTTGCACCAATTACTTTCTTGCCATCTGGTAAATCACATAATACCTAAACATCTTGAAGTTTGAATTGAAGAAGTCTTCTTGCATGGCTTCAACCCAACTCTCTTTAGATAATGCTTGAAATATTGTCTTGGGTTCTTCTTGAGAGATAAAACAGGCAAACAGGCATGTTTGTTGATCTTTATGATTCAACCTGTTTTGTTTATAAACAAAGCTAACTAAAGCATTATGTTTCATAGAGAGAACTTTAGCTTTTGTTCTTGTGAGCACTCCAGAAGTAGAAGGTCCAATGATTTGATCAGCAGGATGATCTTTATGAACTCTTAATGTAGGAGTTGTTTGAACTTCAAGATCATCACCCAAATTTGTAAAATTAGGTTCTTCATTGGAATTTGAGAAAATACCTTCATCTTCTAACTCATCATCAGTGTCTACTAACTCAGGCATGTTTGAATCATTTACATCAGCAGTATTCAAATCATGAGTACTTTCAACTAGTTTAGCAGTACTTTGATCCAAAGTACTGTGAGTATAGTCTGAACTTACCCATTTTCTTTGCAGCTTCATAAGCTCTTCTCTGATCATCTTCATAGGATTTTGCTATTGTTTCTTGAAAAAGCATCCTATTAAGTTCATCTTGAATAGCTTGATCTTCATCAGATACTGTGGAGTTTGGTTGAACAGTACTTTGTGGTTCAACTGTACTTTGAGGTTCAAAAGCACTTTGCTTCTTTCCAATGGGTTCTTCATTAGGAACATCTTCAGGTCTAACATTGACTCCATGAACAATGTACTGTAAATCGTCTTCTTTGTGAACAACTTGATTTTCTTCTCTGACTGGTACATAGTTCATAGAAGGAGTCAAAATATCAAGATCACACATCCAATCAGGACCTTTACCTTTTTGATTTTCTTGATCTTCAAGAAAATCAACATGAAGACAATCTTGAACCTTTTTCGTAGCCTTGTTGTACACTCTAATTCCTTTGCTATTGGTACAATAACCCAATAAATATCCTTTATCTGACTTGCCATCTAATTTTCCCAGAGAATCAATAGTGTTTAGAATAGTCAGAGGACAGCCAAAAGGTTTCATAAAACTGATACTTGTTTTCATTCCCATAAGCAACTCATAAGGTGTCTTCATCTGAGGTTTAGTCACTGAAACTCTATTTAACACATAGCAAGTAGTACTTACAGCTTTAACCCAAAATTGAATAGGTAATAAAGAATCTACAAGCATTGTTCTTGCTGCTTCTATCAATGTTCTATTCTTCCTTTCTGCAACACCATTTTGCTGTGAGTTCTAGCAATGCTAAACTCCCTCTTAATCCCTTTCTTGGCACAAAATTCATCCATAAGCTTGTTTTTGAATTCAGTCCCATTATCACATCTAATGCCTCTAACTTTGAGTCTTAATTGATTTTCAAGGGCTATTATAAGATCATGAATAGCATCAAAGGTTTCATCTTTAAATCCCAAGAAAAACACCCAACTAAATCCGCTGCAATCATCTGTTACAACTAAGCAGTATTTCTTCTTGTTTAAGCTTGCAACAGAAACAGGTCCAAATAGATCCATGTGCAGCAACTCCAAAGGCTCTCTAATAGCTCTTTCCTCAAGCTTTTTACATGAAGCCTTATGTTGTTTACCTTTCTTGCAAGCCAAACATGAGTGATCAGACTTGAATGTTTTAGAAGGTAAACCTCTAACTAAATTACCTTTAACCAGCTTGTTAATATTCTTGAAATTCACATGACCTAATCTTCTATTCCATAGATGTGCNGCAGCAACTCCAAAGGCTCTCTAATAGCTCTTTCCTCAAGCTTTTTACATGAAGCCTTATGTTGTTTACCTTTCTTGCAAGCCAAACATGAGTGATCAGACTTGAATGTTTTAGAAGGTAAACCTCTAACTAAATTACCTTTAACCAGCTTGTTAATATTCTTGAAATTCACATGACCTAATCTTCTATTCCATAGATGTGCTTCTTCAAGTGTTGTCTTTGCTACTAGACAAGTTGCTCTTCCAGTAGAGTTTATATTCTTCAAATCTAAACTGTACACATCATTGGTTCTTGGTATTCTCAGAGTTACCATGTGATCATCAACAAACTTGAACTCAGGAGAGAGAATTAGACATTCTGTGTCAGTGAATAACACAGGGTACTTCTTGTCACAAATTTGAGAAACTGACAAGAGGTTGAATTTAAGCTCCTTCACATATCTAACATTCTCAATATCAATACATCCTGTCTTGATAGTTGCTTTGCCAGTAATTCTTCCTCCATCAGGATCATTCCCAAAAGCAACTCTTCCTCCAAAGTATTCCTTAAAGTCTGACAGGATCTCCTTGTCTCCTGTCATGCTGCTAGAGCAACCACTATCAATAATAATATGATCTTTAAGCTCCTCCTCTGGGTTGCCCTGCATAAAAGATGAAAAGGGTTAGTTTCTTTTAGGAACCCAAGCCATTACTGACTTGTGTTCCCCTTGTAGAGTGACATACTTAAATTATTTGAGTATGTAATCTCCACTGTGAAAACATTATCAATTGTTTTCTTTTGTCCCAAAACCTGTATTTGATTTTCAACAAACCTCTATTTTTCACCCTTATTTGCTGAAAGTACTGTTTGTCCCCCATCAGTACTTTCTTTCTTAACCCATTTAGTTTTAAAACTGTGTTTTGAGTTCTTTGATCTAGGTACTCTATTTGAGGTGTAAGGCCTTCTAGATTGATAGTAATAAGATTTCCTTGGTCTTACATTCGAAAAAGTCCTATTGGGTGAAAACCTAGCTGTACTTTGAGAGGGTACTGCTTGAGAACCATTTGACTTACCAGTACTTTGAAAAGTATTTTTTGAGGGTAAAAGGTCTTTTCTGGTGAGGGTACCTATGGTCTTTTGAGAAATTACAATGGTTAACCCTATTTGAATGATTCCAAACTGGTTTATGCTCCTTTGGCTTATGGTTGGTAGATGTGGTCTTTGGGAATTGACTTAGATATTCTGAGTGAAAGTCACAGTTCTTAATCAAATGATTAGGACTATAGCAAACAAAACATAACTTTCGATCCCCAAATCCTCTTCTTTTAGTTCTATGACTAAGACTAACTTGACTATTTGGTGAAAAAGGTTTTCTAAAATTAGCAGTATTTTGAAAAGTTTGTCTTTGTTCAGCAGTACTTTGAAAAGTTTTTGGAAGTACTGCTTGCTTTGAAAACACTTTATCACTCCCTGAACCCTTGTTATCATTCCCAGGTTTCTCAGAATTAGATGGACTTGAATTTGATTGACCTTTAAGCTTTCTTCCTAAACTCCAAATTGTCTACTCCAAAACAAGAAACATCTGTCCTAGGTGGTTGAAAGCTATCAGTGGGTGGAGGAACTTCATTATAACCCTTGTCTTTCTTAAATTCAGGAGGCATTTGACTAATTGGTTCCTCATCACTAGATATGTTTTCTTCTGAGCTAGTGAGTTCTTCATTACTAGTTGAAATTACCTCTGAATTAAGTTGTTCCTTATCACTAGTAGGACTTTCATCTGAACTACTATATTCAACACCATAACCTAGTCCAGTTTTAATGTTTGCTCTTCTTTGTTTCTCAACAAAACTAACATGTGAAAGACCAGATTCTTTCCAGCTAGAAAGTTTTTCTAATAACTCATCCCTTTGTTTAGTCATCTTTTCTAGTTCAGACACCTTACATCCTAACTTCCATTCACTCAATTTTAATTGATAGTATTGTTGTTCATATTTTTTGCCCAAGCCATTTCATTATTTTCATGAGTGATTATTTTGGCTTCCATTGACTCTAAAGTCAATTGATAACCAGCTACCTCAGACATAGCCCTTCTATAATTATCTCTTTTAGTCACATAATCTTTAAGCAACTTTTGATAACAATCATTACATTTAGAACAGACCTCAGAGATAGTGGATGAACTTGGTGAAGTAGCTACCATAGCAAGCATAACATGTTCTTCTTCACTTTCCATGCTCCAATCAAAGCTTCCAAGACCATCTCTTGTTTCCAAAGCAACAAATCCTGGTTCCTCATCAAAAGCTGTGCTCCAATCAAACTCTTCCAATGCAACCATAGAATAGGTTACTGGTTCATCATCAAATTCAGCACTCCAGTCAACCTCTGATAGATTTTCTTGAGCCACCAAAGCTTTTGGTTTTGGTTCAGTAATAGGAACTTCTCTGATTTCAACCTTGGGTTTTTCAATCATTCTATTTGCCTGATATTTAGCAAACTTGCATTCCCTTGCAAAGTGTCCAGGCCTTTGACAGTTAAAGCACTCAATCTTAGATTTATCAAATGCTATACCCTGTTTGGTTTTGAAGTCAATACCTCTTCCTGTTTTCTTCATGAACTTCTTGATTCTTGCAGTGATCATGGCAACTTGCCATCTTATGTCAATTTCTTCCAGATCATCCTCTTCAATTTGCAACAAATCTTCTTCATAAGTAACAGGTAAAGTGGCTTGTTGAGCAAAGAAGGAACATACAACATCATCAGAGTTGATGATGTTTGATGGTGATGAGGTGGTAGTAGTCATGGTTGTGCAAATGTGCTGTTTATCACCAACAGTACTTTGAACAGGATGAGCAGTACTTTTAGTGGAAGTACTGCCTCTATTATCAGAAGACACAAAAGCAATATTGTGAGCTTTTGAATTTATTTGACCATTCATCTCATGCTCATACACCTTTAAGTTGTTGTAGAGATCATCAAAGTCCATAGAATACAAACCAGGTTGTCCTCTGATCATAGTAGCAACCACATGCCATACAGATGACAAACTTCTTAGGAACTTCAAATTTGCATCTCCAACAGATACCTCTGCACCATATAACTCTAGCATACTAAGAGGATTTTGGAATCTGTCATAGGCAGCATCAAGACCTTCTCTCTCACCAACAGTGAATGTTTCAAACTGTTGCTTTAATAGATTTCTATGCATCTTATTTGAAGCATCATTACCTCCAAATCTTGTCTTGATAGCAGCCCATAATTGTTTTGCATCCTTAGCGTCATGAAACTTTAGTAGGTGACCATCAGGAATAGCAGACAACAGTATGTTGAGAGCCTTATCTTGATTTCTTTTTGTAGCTGCTGGCAAGGTAGGTTGAGGTGGTTTAGGTTGTCCAGGAATTTCTACAGGTTCTTCAAGAACAACATTACCATTGACAATCACATCCCATAAAGCATGGTCTGTAATAGCAATGTACTGCCTCATCTTCATGCTTTAGAGATCATATTCTCCCTTCTTGATGATAGGAATTCAGAGTGAGGTGATGGATGGGATTGGTGCAGCTTCAGTTGACATCTTTAGGGTTTGTAGTTAAATCGGTTTTAAGGGTTTCTTCTGAATCAGAGTTTCCACACAAGCTCTGATACCACTTGTTAGAACCTTGATAGTTCTTGGATCGTTTATGACTTGAGATTGTTTAGACCTCATATTATCTAGGATACATAACAATGAAAGCGGAATATTCAATAAAGAATTAACATTATTATGAACAAGCTCTGATACCACTTGTTAGAACAAGGTAGAACGTGTTACAATCTAATCTTGTAAACAGGAATCAACTGATTCTTGAGGCTAAACTAACTAACTAACTAACTAATCACTAACCCTAGACGTTTATAACCTACGTCTAGGTTACACACACACACCTTTAGTCGACTACATTATGGAAGACTTAATAAAAACTCTAACCCTTGATCTCTTTATATAATAGAGAACTAGGTTTTACAAATGACTACGAGGGACTAATAAATAAACTTCTTTTGTAAGTATGTCCCTTGTGTTTTATTCTTCATTAATTGAAGAATTCTTCCTTGTCACTTCAAGCCCTTCATGTTTCATTCTTCTTGTTTTGTATCATCAAATCAATAAAACCCAACATCGTCCATGATGATCTTGATCAGATTAATGAAGTTGATATTGAAGAAATGGACATCAATTGGCAACTGGCCATGATTGCACTCAGGATGAAAAGATTTTTCAAGAAGACTGGAAGAAACATCAAATACAATGGAAATAAGCCAGTTGGTTATGATAAGTCAGAACTTGTATGCTGGAAGTGCAACAACAATGGTCACTTTGCTAGAGAATGCACAACAAAAGTGACTTCTGAAGAGAAGAAGAAGAGGAATTCCATGTATCCAGAAGAGGTGCACAAGAAGGAGACAAGCCAGGTTGGTTTACTGATAATGGATGATGGCATTATCAACTGGGTGGAGCACACTAAAGAGGAGGAACCTACCAACTATGCTCTAATGGCAATAAGCTCTAACTCTGAGGTATCTCTATGTTCTAAACTATGAATTGATTCATACAATAATGTTAAAGCTATTTGTGATGAACAAACGAATCAAATAGAAGAACAGGAGATTAAAATACTTGCTTATGAAAATGGTGTTAAAACCTTAGAAGCTCAGGTTAATAAACTTCAAACACAACTAGCCAATTTAAATCAAAAACTTACTTTTCAGGCTAATGAAATATATGCTAAAGATGAAAAACTGAAAAAGTATAGGAGAATTGATGAAAAAGCTCTTAAAGATAAAGAAGAATTACAGCAAACAGTAGACAAATGAAAAAATTCTTCTCAAAATTTCTCAAAATTAATAAATAGTGGTATGAGCTCAACATGTAAAATTGGTCTAGGATATGAGATAAAACCAGATAGTGAGGTTCTAAGCTATGAAGAAGAAATGGATAGAAGCATGTTTACTGGTTCAGTTACTGACTTGGCTGATTCAATTGTATATAGTAGATTCTTAAAAACTGATAACTACAAAGGAGTTCCACTTCCTTTAAGTGGAGACTATACTCCTCTAACTGAGAAAAAGTTTGATGAATCACTATATGTGTATGGTAAAAAGGGACCTCAAGTGCCTGACACAAAGGTCTCAAAAGTTAAATCCAGTGAATACTCTACCTGACAATCTAATGACAGGGAAGAGTCAATTGGAAACACCTCTGAGCCCTCTGAATCAGAACCTGAAAGTGTGTCAAGGTCTAATTCTATTAAAAGTGATAAACCTGCTGTGTCTGAACCTAAACATAAACCTGTTGAACCTAGTTGTGAAGCTCACTTAAAATCTCCTAGGCAACATCTAAATAAACCAGAGACACCTAAAAGGGAAAAGAATGATAAATGGAATTGAGTGTTAGGAGGAGGTTATGTGTTTACTCAGAAAAGATGCTTTATGTGTAATAGCATTAGTCATTTGATAAAAGATTGTGACTATTATGAAAAAGGAATGGCTAAAGAAAATGAGTTGAGAAAACAAACAATGGTTAATACTGGTAATGTTGTGGCTAAAACTGTATGGAATAATGTGAATAGAATTAATCATGCTCATCAGTTTGTCCCTAGACAAGTTCTACTCAATACTGGCAACACAAATGTTTATTCTGCTCGTTTAAGGGTTAATACTGGTCATTCCAAAGTTAATTCTGGTAGACTAAATGTTAATACAGGTAGAAGCCATGTTAAACCTGTTGGGCAAAAGGTTAGTCCTGTTCATCCCAATGGTAATACTGGATATTATAGACCAAAACAACTAGTTAAACCACAGGTGAATCAAGCTAATCATAGAAATCACTTTGCAAAATCTTATTCACCTGTGAGAAGACCTATTTCATAAGTGAACAATTTTAACCAAAGAAGAAATTTCTCCAAATCAGTATCACCTGTGAGAAGACCCATTGTAAATAATATAGCTAAGATCTCAAACTCTTATGCTGTAAGGGGTAAAGGGGGGTCTCCTACTAGAGAGTTAGACTGTTGGAAATGGGACCCATTAAAAAATGAACTTACCTATAAGTCCCAAAGCAGTATCAGTGGATCTTGTTCTTACAAGACTTACAAGTATGTAGATCCACAAAATGGACCCAAGCCTGCAAAGGCCTGAGTCATTAAGAGAAACTAATCTCTTATTTCTGTGCAGGATCATCCACTCAAGAACATAGGAAACAAAGGTATATTTGACAGTGGATGCTCAGGGCACATGTCTGGTAACAGGGAACACATAAAAGATTTTGAAGAATTCAAAGGAGGATCTGTTACTTTTGGAGGTAGCAAAGGCTACATTACTGGTAAAGGTAGAATTGTTGTTGGCAATTTAGAATTTGACAATGTCTCTTTTGTAAAAGAACTTGGGCAATTCAATCTTTTCTCAATATCACAAATTTGTGATAAGCAGCTTAAGGTTCTTTTTACTGAAACTGAATGTTTTGTGTTGACTTCTGACTTTAAGATGCCTGATGAAAGTCAGATACTCTTGAAAGTTCCTAGACAACACAATATGTATAGTTTTGATATGAAGACATCTACACCTGCAAAAGGTTTTGCCTGTTTGATTGCAAAAGCTACATTAGATGAATCTAAATTATGGCACAGAAGATTGGGTCATATTAATTTCAAAAATCTTAACAAACTTGTGAAGGGAAACCTTGTAAGAGGTCTACCTTCCAAGGTTTTCAAAAATGACCATGCATGTGTGGTTTACCATAAAGGAGAACAACATAGGCCTCTTGCAAGGCCAAACTTGAAAGATCCATTACTAAACCGTTACATACTTTGCATATGGATCTCTTTGGGCCTACTTCTGTGAAGAGCATTAATTATGCTCAATATTGTCTTGTTATCACTGATGATTGTACCAGGTTTTGCTGGGTGTTCTTTTTATCCTGCAAGGATGAAACTCCTGGAATTATTCAAACTTTCATTAGAAGGATTGAAAATCAACTTGATCATAAGGTCAAAATTATTAGATCAGATAATGGGACTGGATTTAAGAACAGAAATATGCTTGAATTCTGTGGAAACAAGGGAATAAAACAAGAGTACAGTAATGCTAGTACTCCACAACAAAATGGAGTTGCTGAAAGAATGAATAGGACACTCATTGAGGCTGCTAGAACTATGCTTGCAGATTCACTTTTACCTACTCCTTTTTGGGCTGAGGCAGTTAATACTGCTTGTTATGTTTTTAATAGAGTAAGGGTGACTAAACCTCAAAACAAAACTCCTTATGAACTATTTTTTGGTGAAAAGATAACAATTAGCTACATAAGACCATTTGGGTGTCATGTTACTATTCTTGATACACTTAGTGCTCTTGGGAAGTTTGATGGCAAGTCTGATGAAGGATACTTAGTTGGATACTCAAATACCAGCAAAGCTTATAGGGTGTACAATCTGGTAACCAAAAGAGTTGTTGAAAATCTTCATGTTGATTTCCTTGAAGAGAAACCTAATGTACAGGGAATAGGTTATAGGTGGATGTTTGACATTGATTATTTAACTGACTCTATGAACTATATTCCTGTCTCCTTGGAGAATCAAGCTAACCCTACTGCAGGTTCCTCAAAAGATACTAACAGTGCAGGTACCACAAATGAGGAAGAAGAATCATCTGAGCACCTCATCATACCTACCACTGTTCAATTATCTGCAGGTGCTAATGGAATAAAGAAATCTTTCTATCAAGATAAAGTGCCAAGTGTGGAAGAACAAGTTAAAGAGTCTTCTCCTCAAAATGCTGACACTCAAGATTTTAGTAAGAAAGCAGATCCCCACTTGGATACAGCACCTGAAATCCCTACTACCAGTACAAACTCTGTTAATACTGGCAGTGAGTCAGAAAAGCTTGATTTCACCTCACAAGCTGATCTCCATGAACCTGTCATACCAGAACCTGCTATTAGTGATGTACCTGACGAAGGACTCTTTACTGAAGCTTCCTATGATGTAGAAGGTGTGATCACTGACTTCAACAACCTACCAACAGAAGTTGATGTAAGTCCTGTTCCCACACTAAGGATTCACAATGTTCATCCTAAGAGTCAAATCCTTGGCAATCCTAAGTCAGCTGTTCAAACAAGGAGACAAATACAGCAACAACTTGGATCTCATGCACTCATCAGCTTTATTCAGAAACAGCAAAGGAACAACCACAAAGATCAACAACAATGCCTTTTTGCATGCAATCTCTCTCAAAAGGAACCTACCAAAGTCTCTAATGCTTTGAATGATGAGAGTTGGGTTGAAGCTATGCAAGAAGAGCTATTGCAGTTCAAATTGCAACAGGTATGGGTTCTTGTAGATCTACCTCATGGAGCTAAAGTCATTGACACAAAGTGGGTCTTCAGGAACAAAAGAGATGAAAGAGGTGTGGTTGTCAGAAACAAAGCTAGATTGGTGGCTCAAGGATACAGGCAAGAAGAAGGCATAGACTATGATGAAGTTTTTGCTCCTGTGGCTAGAATTGAAGCTATTAGATTATTCTTGGCTTATGCATCCTACATGGGATTCACTGTGTATCAAATGGATGTCAAAAGTGCCTTTCTTTACGACACAATCACAGAAGAAGTATATGTCTCTCAGCCTCTTGGTTTTGTTGACCCTGATCATCCTAAGAAAGTATACAAGGTGATCAAAGCACTTTATGGACTACATCAAGCTCCTAGAGCTTGGTATGAAACACTCTCCTCNGCTTATGCATCCTACATGGGATTCACTGTGTATCAAATGGATGTCAAAAGTGCCTTTCTTTACGACACAATCACAGAAGAAGTATATGTCTCTCAGCCTCCTGGTTTTGTTGACCCTGATCATCCTAAGAAAGTATACAAGGTGATCAAAGCACTTTATGGACTACATCAAGCTCCTAGAGCTTGGTATGAAACACTCTCCTCATTCCTTGAAGAAAATGGATACAAGAGAGGGGTCATTGACAAAACCTTGTTTATTAAGAAGGACAAAAAAGACATTATTCTTGTGCAGGTTTATGTGGATGACATCATTTTTGGTTCAACCAAAAGGGCTTGGTGTGAAGAATTTGAAGCATTGATAAAAGGAAAGTTTAAAATGAGCTCAATGGGAGAACTCACTTTCTTTCTTGGTTTGCAAGTCAAACAACAGTCAAATGGACTACTTATATCACAGGAAAAGTATGTTGCTGACATAGTTAAAAAGTTTGACTTTGCAAGTGTCAAAACTGCAATCACACCAATGGAGAACAGAGTGCCTTTAACTAAGGATGAAGATGCTGCAGATGTGGATGTACATCTCTACAGATCAATGATTGGCTCTCTTATGTATCTAACAGTCTCTACGCCAGATATTATGTTTGCTGTATGTGCTTGTTCCAGGTTTCAGATCAATCCCAAGACTTCACATCTTCATGCTGTGAAAAGAATCTTTAAGTACCTCAAAGGTAAACCTAATTTGGGGCTTTGGTATCCCAAAAATTCATCTTTTAACTTGGAAGCTTATTTATATAGTGATTATGCGAGCAAGTCTTGATAGGAAGTCCACAACTGGAGGTTGTCAATTCCTAGGCAGAAGGTTGATTTCATGGCAGTGCAAGAAGCAGACCATTGTAGCCACTTCTACTACTGAAGCTGAGTCTTTGGCTGCTGCAAAATGCTGTGGTCAGGTATTATGGATTCAAAATCAAATGCTAGATTATGGTTTGAACTTCATGAATACTAAAATATTTATTGATAATGAAAGCACCATATGCATTGTCAAAAATCCAGTATATCACTCTAAGACCAAACACATAGAAATCAGGCATCACTTTATCAGAGATTGTTTTGAAAAGAACCTAATTAAAGTGGAAAAGATTCACACTGATTTCAATGTAGCTGATTTGTTAACAAAAGCATTTGATGGACCAAGGTTTAACTACTTGGTGGTCAATATTGGAATGATGAACCCATAGCTACATTTAAGGGGAGGTTAAATGTAAAGTGTGTAATTGGTTGTAAGTTTAGTGGTAGTTAAATCTGGTTACTTAGAATTAATACGGGTAGCTTATTTGGTGTTAATTCTGCCTGTATATATATGCTTGCATTTTTGGTTTCTACTAATCATTTCTGGTTTCTCATGGACTCAAGCATTAGTACAAGTTGTCTTTCTAGCTTTGGGGTGTAAGTTTTGATAAAATAATTTATCGTTTGTTAAGTCTGGTGAGAAAATATTTGAGTCTGGTTGACTATTTTTAAGTCTGGTAGTGTTAATCTGTAATTAATACTTTACCGTTGTGACTGATCACCCGCATAATGTCTTTTACTGTTTCAATCTACCCGTTATCAAAGCAAATGAGTATATAAATGAATAAAATTGATTTACTTTTCATCTTTATTCATTATTTCCTCTTTCCTAAACAAGTAAAAAGTCTCTCAAAAGGTCAACCTTACTCTGTTTTCAATCAGTACAAATCTCATCTCACCAGTACTTACATGGCTTTGCTTGCGTATAGTGTTCGACATAATCAAGTGGGTTATTTAAAGAAGTCATCAAAAAGTCAAGGCTTTGATCAAATTCTTACCTTTTTAAATCATTCTTATATAAGGTATGCTTTGACTTGTAATCTCACTGTTTATTGGTTAAACAGTTTTGACACACTGCTAGTGTTGAAACTCTTCCAAATGGGAACCAACAACTAAGGGCAACTATTGACAATGTTGCTTATATTGTTACTAAAGCATCAATTCGAGAATGTCTTCATTTAAATGATGCTTTATGGGATTTTAAGTTACCACATAAATTTCTTGTTGAGGGTATGAATTATATTGGATATCCCATTGGTACAAAACTCGAATTCTTAAAACGAAATCTTTCACCCCAATGGAGATTCCTAGTACACCATTTGCTTCAATGTTTAAGTTCTAAGAGTGGAGGATGGGATCAATTTAATACCAAAATTGCTTCTGCCATGATCTGTCTTTCTCTTGGAAGAACTTTCAATTTTTCTAAATTGATCTTTACTGGAATGGTGGCTAATGTGGATAGTCAACATAAGTTTTTGATGTACCCTCGGTTTCTACAAATGGTTTTAAACATTGAGATAGTAAACAACACTATTTATTCTATTAAATGTCTCAAAGCAAAGGTTTTTGGCAATATGAAAAGTGGATTTACAGGGGATGAAATGCCATTATCTATGGCTATGTTTTTTGCCTCTTCTAACCATTGTGCAGGTTCTTTAAGGCCATCTGATGCTCAGTTTGCTCCAGTGCATACTCTTGAACTGAGTTCCTCTGCATCACAACATTCCACTCCCACCATGACTATGCATGATATTTTGCAGTTGGTTCCTACACTTCTTGAAAGTATAAATGGATTGGAGCAACAACTAACCATGACAAATAAGAAGGTACAAAAGTTGGAGCATGCTTTGAAAGAACTTGGTGTTTCTTTACCTGATTCTGATGATGCAGAATCTGAAAATTCATCCAAACAAGGGGGTATTGGTCACAAACAGCTGAAAGTGAATCCTTAGAAGAAACAGCTGTTAGTTCTCCTGGACTAGAAGATGCAGAGTTGATCATTAACCTAATGCAAACTCAGAAGCAAAGAACAATGTTAAGGGAAAGATCAGTGGCCAAAGAGACTGCTCAACCTAGCATTGGTCAGAAGGAAGGAAAACAAATTGCTAAATCAATCTATATGCCTAAGAAAACAAAGAAACAAGTCAGACAAGAGGCAACAAGTTNCTAATGCAAACTCAGAATCAAAGAACAATGTTAAGGGAAAGATCAGTGGCCAAAGAGACTGCTCAACCTAGCATTGGTCAGAAGGAAGGAAAACAAATTGCTAAATCAATCTATATGCCTAAGAAAACAAAGAAACAAGTCAGACAAGAGGCAACAAGTTATATTGAGATTGATAAACTTTTGCAACAAGATGCAAGTCAGGTACAACCCCTGAAAAAGTATAGAAGGGTTTAAAATTTATGAACCCTTGACTATGTTTGAATGATTTCTCAGGGTAAATAGATTTTTGAGAAAATAACACTTGGTGGAAGTGCCTTGCACTAACATAACAAATGGTTATCAGTCCACCATGTCTAACCTACATAAGGACTGACTAATCCAAGAGCAAACGGCTCTAGGTAAAGATATCTCAAATCCGTTTATGGCTGACAATTTGTCAAAAATTATATGGTATTCAACTCACCATATCTGTTATAGTGAGAGTTGACTAGCCCACAAGGTTATGGCTTATGGTAAAGGCAGTGAAAAACCATAATTGGTAATCAACTCACCAAGATGATGATTATATTCCATCAAAGAGTTGGCTAGTCCAAAAGCAAACGACTTTTGGTAAAGACAAATCAAATCCGTTGATAGCTGATGATTTGCTAAAAATCATATGGTTATCAATGTACCATAGTATCATACTAAAACATTGGCTACTCCAGAAGTAATGGCTATCTGGTAAAGAGACATCAAATCCATTAAATTTTCAATGATTCACCTCTCACAGGAGTTCACACACCTGGAAGTGATGAGAATAGTATGAAACTTTTGATTTGATGTACATATTGTCAATGTTGCTGCAAAGATCAGATGGTAATAAAGATTTGAAGGTTGCTGCAAAGATTTTAAGATTCAACAAAAGTTGCAGCTCAACAATAATTCCAAAGAAGCTTATATTCAAAATCCTCAAAGCATTTCTGAAGAAAGGAACTTGAAGATCATGGAGCATGAAGATCAAGTTAGGGGAGGATTGTTGGGAATTATTTGTAACAGACTTAAAAGTCTGAATAGCTTAGTTAAGTTAGGAAGATAGTTAAGTCTGCCAGTACTAAGTTAAGTCTGACCAGTGATAGTTAAGTCTGTTTATGTTAGTTCAATTAAGTCTGTTTTGCTGAACAAGTTAGATAAGTTAGTAGATATTATAGGAAAGAATATGCACACGGTTAGATATCTTAGGAGAAGATATGCATGCATCCTTGCACACGGTTAATAGGAACCCTACGACATTGAGTTCTATGCCAAGTTTTCCCAAAATTAATAGAATATAAAGTTAGTAATTCTTTGTGTTGTTCTTACTACTTGTGTTAATATTCCGCGTTAACATTAAGTATACATTGTTTAGAGTTTCTCATATAGATAGTTTGGATTTATCCAAGGTATCTATTGTCTTACAAAGGCTGCTTAGATCCAGAACTATGGACCTACATTTAACAATAAATTTCCCCGCATGGTAGTTTGCAAAATCGGCAAACCATGGGGTACTAGAATCACCATGAAAAGATACCATACTTAGTGTCTCGAGAGGAAACATTTCATTTATTTACTTTTTCTCAAGCACACTTTGGTGAGGATTCTCTAATCGGGACAAATGATCGGCCGCGAGGTTCTCGGCTCACTTTTTATCACGGAAGATAATATCAAATTCTTGAAGGAGGAGAACCCACCGGAGCAATCTCGGCTTTGCATCTTGTTTTGCAAAAAGATATTTAAGAGCCGAGTGATCCGTATACATTATGCTTTCTGACAAGATTAAATATGGCCGAAATATCTCAAACGCATACACCACGGCTAATAATGCTTTCTCCGTCGTGGTGTAATGAGCTTGAGCATCGGTCATAGTTTTGCTTGGATAGTGTATAGGTAGAAAATGTTTCGTTTTTCGTTGCCCCAAGAACGCACCTATGGCAAAATCACTTGCATCACACATGAGCTCAAAAGGTAGGTCCCAATCGGGGGCAACAAAGAGTGGTGCTTCGGTAAGTTTCTTCTTAAGAGTTTGAAAGGCTTCAATGCACTCTTTAGATAAGATGAATGAAGTATCTTTCTCAAGGAGACGGGTCATCGGCTGGGCAATTTTCAAAAAATCTTGAATAACTCGTTGATAGAACCCGGCATGACCAAGAAAACTCCGAACGCCATTGATGGCGGTGGGATGAGGTAGCTTAGCGATAACATCGACTTTAGCCTTATCTACCTCAATCCCGTTCTTAGAAATCTCATGGTCAAGGACAATGCCCTCTTTGACCATGAAATGACTTTTCTCCTAATTTAGACAAAGATTAGTGTCTTCACAATATTGAAGCATCTTGTCCAAATGGGAGAGGCATGTTTTGAAAGAATCCCCAAAGACCAAGAAATCGTCCATAAAGACCTCCATAGTTTTCTCGATCATATCGTGAAAAATGGCCATCATACACCTTTGGAACGTGCCCGGAGCATAACATAAGCCGAAAGGCATGCGTCGGTAGGCAAACGTTCCGTAAGGGCACGTGAAGGTGGTCTTTTCTTGGTCTTGCGGGTAGATGGGAATTTTGAAGTAACCCGAGAAACCGTCGAGAAAACAATAGTATTCGTTTCCCGCTAGTCTTTTGAGCATTTGGTCCACGAATGGTAGAGGGAAGTGGTCTTTACGGGTGACGTCATTTAACTTTCGGTAGTCAATGCATACACGCCATCCCGTTACCAATCGAGTAGGAATCAACTCATTTTCATCATTTTCAACAACGGTAATGCCACCCTTTTTGGGCATACATTGCATGGGGCTCACCCAAGGACTATCCGAGATAGGGTAAATCAAGCCGGCATCAAGGAGTTTGAGAACCTCCTTTTTGATAACCTCATGGATTTTAGGATTTACCCTTCTTTGGTGTTGAACCGCCGGTTTAAAGTCGTCCTCCATTAAAATCTTGTGTGTACAAAATTTCGGGTTAATACCCTTAATGTCAGAAAGTTTCCAAGCGATGACTCATTTGTGTGACTTTAAAACCTTTATAAGAGCGGCTTTCTCCTCATCATTCAGATCTTTAGCAATTATGATGGGTAATTTATTGGTACCCTCCAAAAATGCATATTCGAGATGAGGCGGTAAGTCCTTAAGTTCGACCTTCGGAGGATCATTAGAATTTTCAATAGGTTTGATTTCCTTAATATGAAGTTCTTTTGGAGGGAGAGATGATGGATCAGCATTAAACAACTTCTCAATGAGAAGAATGTATCCTTCCGGGTCAAATAAACCATCATCTATTCCCGGCAGAATTGAATCACAAGATAAAGAAGCTTCAATCTCTTCCAAAAGGAAGTCACCTCCCTCAAACAGAGTGAGAGAGAAAAAGAGAGAGCAATGGTAGGATCTAACGAAGTGGGATTGCCACTTGTAGGACTAATCGATCTTTGAACATTTAGCACTTCATGGAAGTATTCCTCGCATGTAGCATCAATGATATCAATCTGGTTGATTGACTCGCTTCCATGCTCGAGAGGATATTTTGAATTGCTCTCAATATTTATGACCAATTTTTCATCTCCGACTCTAAGAGTCATCTAACCTTCGTAAACATCGATTAAAGCATGAGCCGTTTTCAAGAATGGCCTTCCCAAGATAAGGGAGACACGAGGATCGGCATTAAAATCAATGACTACAAAGTCGGCCGAAAAATGAAACTTTCCTATTTTAACGAAGACATCTTCAGCAACGCCTTTCGGGGTAGTAACCGATCAGTCCGCAAGTTGGAGAGTCATTCGTGTAGGAGTAAGCTCCGGGAGCGAAAGATTTTTCCAAACGGAAAGAGGCATTAGATTGATGCTGGCGCCGAGATCGGCCAAGACTAAGCATTCTTCTAGCTCCAGAAAATCACAAGGAATAAGAAACTTGCCGAGGTGTCCTAGTTTTTTGGGCAACTTTTTAAGAAGCACTGCCGAGTAATTCTCATTCAATGGAGTCTTAGTTAATTCAAACAATTTTTCTTTATTGCTAAGAAGACTCTTGAATGTAGAAGCAAATTTTGGCATATAATGAAGAGCATCCGCGAAAATAATATCGAAGTGTAATTTTTGAAAGATTTCAAGAAACTTCATCATTTGGCTATTAGTTTTGTCAAGGAGCTTTTGATCATTAAGCCTCGAAGGATAAGGAATTGAAGGCTTAGGATTGGTCTTCGGAACATTGAGTTCCAGAATTAAAGTTTGGACGACCGGAGGTTGGACGTGTGCGGTACTTTGTGGGCTTGAAGAATGCACTTTGTCCTTTGTCACCTTGGTTTCTCGTTCCACTTCCCTCATCGGAGAGGGAGTAGGAATCGAGGGTCCATTATACGCCCTACCACTTCGAGTGGTGATAGTTTTCATCTCACCCTTCGGGTTGGGAACGATATTGCCTAGGAGAGATCTCGAAGTATAAGCTTGATTGATTTGATGCATGAGACTACCAAACATGCTCTCATTTTTGCTTTGAGATTGATCAATTTTGTTGTTTGTGGTCCTAAGTTCATTCTTAAGCTCATTACCCTGCTTAGACATTGAAGTTTGGAAATCATTTTTCAAAGTTGTGATTTGATTTTGTATTGCCCTTATGTTAGTCTCATTTGCCTTAATGTAATTAGCAAGTTCATTGGAGGGAACAATAGGGGCTTGGTAATTAGGAGCTTGATACCCTTGATTGAAATTAACCCCTTGGGTCGGGTATTGATTGATTGGGGCTTGAAATTGGTTTTGCACATTTTGCCGTCTTCTTTGATTTTGATTGAACCTATTTTGGTTGTTAAGTTGAGAAAATCCGGGTGGTCCATTTTGATTGCTAGCACGATAGTTCGGGTCAACTTGAGGACGGTATTGGTTACCTCCTTGGTTGTAAGCTCCGGCTACGACATTTACTTCAAAAGGACTACCATCGGTGGCCGTACAATTGTAGTATGCATGAGGACTACCACAAGTGACACAAGTTTCTTCCATCTCTTTGACTTGAGCGAGTGGAGAAGTTTGTGAGGTAGAAAGTTTCTTTTTCTTAGAGAGAACCAAAGCTTGGATAGCTTCCGTGAGTTTGTCAATCTTAGCATCCGTGCTAGAAGTGTTCACTGGAGAAGAAGTAGAAGGAGAAGCACTCACTTGGGAAGCAACCGACTTGCTTCATGTAGTGCGAACCTTAGACTTGTTCTCGATGATAGACAAGGCATCTCTCGGAGTCCGATTCAAGAGGTTACTACCGGCGGCGGCATTAAGAGAGTCTTGATCGGTTTGGTTCAAGCCATTGTAAAAAGTATCAATTTGATGTAACTCGGAAAAACCATGGCGAGGACATTTACAAAGTAATTCTTTAAAAAGGTCTCACACTTCACTAAATGATTCATCAAATTTTTGAGTGAATTTTGTGATTTCATTTTTAAGGCTTGTAGTTTTAGAAGGGGGAAAGAATTCATTCACAAATTTTGACACTAAATCTTCCCACGTTTCAATTGAATGAGGGGGTTGTTTTTAGAGCCAAATCTGGGCGCCCCCCTCGAGAGAAAATGGAAAAAGAAGTAGTTTGTTTGCTTCTTGAGGTACATTTCGATATTTGATAGTAGATGTGATTTTGTTAAACTATCGAATGTAGGAATGAGGATCATCCCTCTCAAATCCAAAAAATTGACTCGAAGTTACTAAGGATAGCAACCCGGTCTTAAGCTCAAAGGTATCAACCACGATTGCCGGAACAACGATAGCGTCTTTGTAACCCTCGGTGGGTGCTTGGAGTAGCTCAGACATGGTACGATTATCCGCCATTTCGACAATGGGAGGATCGGGAATAGTACGAATCTCGGGTTCGACTATTGGGGTAGCACTTCTTCTATTACGTCTCCACGAAATTGTGACGAGTTCAAGTAAGGGACTTGATGAAGTAGAAGAACGAGTGCGCATGCACTAAAAACATAAAATTTAAAAGAAAAATAAATTTTGAAAAAGAAAATATTTTTGGTTTTTTTGAATGATATTAAGAAAAGGAAAATATTTTTGGGTTTTTACAAATTTTTAATTTTTTTGGATTTTTTATAAGAAAAATATTAACAAAAAACAAGTAACTTCATGAGTAAGGATCTTCAAGTCACTAATCGTCAAACCGTAACGATATTGTCGCAACACACATCCCCGGCAGCGGCGCCAAAAATTGATTGGTTTGTCAAATTTATACACGATACGTGCGAGTCAACAAGTCAACCGTTTAGGAAAAAGGTCAATGTGCAAAACTCACAAATACGATATATGATTCCGGGTAAGTGATACCGGGGTCGTTTCCCAACGAGGTGTGAATTGAGGATGTCGTTTGAGGTTTGGTATTAAAATGCTTGAAATTTGGATTTTCATTTTTTTTTGATTTCAAATTCTAACTAAGGTACGGAAAGTATATAAGGCAAGTAAATAAAGGAAAAATGAAATTAAGCTAAAAAAAGATTAACGGGAATCTAAAAACACGACTAAAAACCAAATTTATCAAAAATTAACCCTACGAATGCAAATTTAATTTTTCTAAGTCCTAAATGATAAAAGAAAATTTTAGAAAAAAGAATTATATTTTTTTTGACTTTTTTATTTTTTTATTATGAATTAAAAACTAATTTAAACTAATTAAATGGTTGAAATACTAAACTAGTGAGAAAAATCTGAAACTTTTTTGGAAAATACTTTAAAGTAAGACAAAGCTAGGAAAAATAAGAAAAAGATCCTAGCTTATTTGAATAAGCTGGGAATAAGCTATCTAAATCAGTTAAGCTAAATTGGAAAAGAACCTTAAATAATAAACCTTTCAATGTATAACTGCAAGTCCCTAGGGCGCAGTTGGTTAAGGAATGGTGTGTGGAAGGTTGGTTGAACTGGGGTTGAGGTCCAGGGTTCGAACCTTGGACTTCCCCTAATTCTCCACTTTTTTATTTTGCAAAACTTTTTTGTAAAACTTTTAAATTAGCAAATAATAAGCAACTTTTGTGAAGGAATTATTTTTACTTTTTACTAAATAAGCCAGAAAAATGCTTAACAGCTTAACAGTTTTGAAAGCTTTAAGAACTTAGCTGTTTTTAGCAAATCAGTTAAGGTAAGCTACTATCTAAGCTAAATAAGCTACAAAGGACTTATGCTAACCTAATTAAGCTATTCTAACCTAAATAAGCTATTCTAATAACCTGGATATCTCAAAAACTCAAAATAAGCTATTTAAGCAAAAACTGTTAGAAAAACAGCTCAAAAGGGCAAATTTAAGCTAGTGCAAAAGATTGAAAAGCTACTGTAACAAGCTAAAAGTTCCAAAACAGCATGCATAAGCAACAAATGAATTCACAGAACAAATTTCAAACATTATGAACTAGTAAATAAGCTTATAATAAGCTGATAAACAACTCAGTTGAGACAGTTTTGAAATTTGAAAAACAAGCAGTCCTGACCCCCTACTTTCCAGACTAGAAATAAGCTAATATAATCTAAAGGAAAAGGCTAAAATCATTGAAACAACATGTAACACCAAGCAAAGAATTCATAAAACAATTTTGAGACAATTTGAGCTTATAATCTATAGCTGATAATGAAGGCTACTGTGACAATATTTTTGGTTTCTTAAAACTTTTTGTCACAGACTAAAATTGGACTAAATGACTTAGAAACCTATTGACACTTGACCAAACCTTAAAACAAGTTATTTAGACTGATTTGAACTCAAGACTACAACTAAAAACAACTCGTTGATGATCTTATCAAAATAAGCTATTACTAATAGTTTTAACACTTGAAATTTTGAAAACTAATTAAGCTGTCTAAAAACTAAAAACTACCTATCAAAACTACTAACAGGACTAATTTTGAGCTAAATCAAATTTGCTAAATGACCAAAACACTTTAAACTACTAAAAATTCCCTTGTGCCAAACACCCCTTAATGGGACTGTTTTGCATTTTTTTAATATTTCAGACCAAAATAAACTTGAACTTGTGAAAACAGATTATAAACTAAGTTATTGAAGATATTAAAAGCAATTTTGAACATATTATAAGCACTCGAAATAAGCTAAACAATTTATGCTAATTTTTGGTTTTTTTTTTTGTGATTTTTTGGACAGAAATGAAACATATTATATTAAAACTATAACTAAGCAACATAAAGCATCTAAAGACAATAATAAGCAGTTTAAGGCAAGTAAAAAGCAATAATAAACAGTAATAAGCAATAAGCAGTTTATAAGCAAAAATAGAAAAGTGAACTCACAACTGCCCTTGCTCAAAACAGGGCTAAATAATCAATCTACAAGCTCTAGCTTGTCAAAGACAAGCTAGTAAAGTCCAATAAGCCCATCCAAATCCGGCTTATCATCCAAATAGCTTTTTTGAGTGATTTTTTGGTAAAACAGCTTAAAACTTTCAAAATTTGAAAAAGGCTTGTATGGTTTTTGAAAACTGCTTATACTAAGTTTATGAAACCTTAAATGAGCTTATAAAACATTTTTAACAATAATGGAACATGAATTAAAGAAGACAGATTTTAACTAAAAAACTTAAACTTTCATTAATATAAAAAAAAGGGTTACGTTAAGCTGAAGTAAATAAAAATAAGCTAAGAAAACTGGAAACTAAATTAAACTAGATTAAAACTTGACAAAAAAAACTAACTAAAACCTAGATTATAAAAACTAAAAGATAACTGCTTCAAAGGGCTTTACAATAGGTCCTATTTATAGAACTCTAAAACTAGGGTTTCTTAAACTAAAAGATAACTGCTTCAAAGGGCTTTACAATAGGTCCTATTTATAGAACTCTAAAACTAGGGTTTCTTCTTCATTTGTGCTTCTTCTATGAGAGGTTTCCAGCTCTTATGCTTTCTCTTGTGATTTCTCAGCCCTTGGATTTGCTTGGTGCCCACTTCAATAAATTTTAGCCGTTTGATGGTTTTGGAGCTCAAATATTGCATACAGATTGCCAAGGTGGCATGGTCTCATGTGAAGGATGGGGGACCATGGGATGAGCTAGTTTTTGTCATGGAGTAGGGTGAGAGTGACAAGGATGAAGGAATAGTGAGAGGGAAAAAGGGCGGGTAAATGTTTTAATAGAAGGGGTGTTGACTATTTTAATTGTTAGGTTTGACCGGGTATAGGATTGTTGGATTGGGTTTATGGTTCTATGATTGGGCCGGGTTTAGGATTTTAGGATTAGATATGGTATTAGTAGTTTAGTATTTAACATAAGTTAATAAAAGGACTAACTTTGAAAAGGTTTAAGACTAATGGTGAAATGGTTTAGGGACTATGAGTGAAATTGATTTAACAATAGGGTTTGGTTTTGTGTTTGTGGGTTTATCTTGACCAAAAATGTAGAAAGTCACCCCCGGCTCCATCTTTTAATGCTCTTTTTTCCAATCCAAGCTCGGTTTTGTCCGTTTTTGCTCTGTTTTCAATCCTTTTGTACCTATAAGACATAAAACACAATCCAAGGATATTTGCAATATAATTTGGCATATTTGGTTGTTTTTAGTCATTTTTGTGTATTAAATGGGTATAAAATGATGAGTGAATATGCACTTATCAAGCTTCATATAATGGGAAGTGCAATATTTAATACTCAACTAGATTTTTTTTAGGTTCCAATCACATCTGCAATGGAAAGTGTGTGCAATGTGCAAAACTCACAAATACGATATATGATTCCGGGTAAGTGATACCCGGGTCGTTTCCTAACGAGGTGTGAGTTGAGGATGTCGTTTGAGGTTTGGTATTAAAATGCTTGAAATTTGGATTTTCATTTTTTTTTATTTCAAATTCTAACTAAGGTACGGAAAGTATATAAGGCAAGTAAATAAAGGAAAAATGAAATTAAGCTAAAAAAAGGTTAACGGGAATCTAAAAACACGACTAAAAACCAAATTTATCAAAAATTAACCCTACGAATGCAAATTTAATTTTTCTAAGTCCTAAATGATAAAAGAAATTTTAGAAAAAAGAATAATATTTTTTTGACTTTTTTATTTTTTTATTATGAATTAAAAACTAATTTAAACTAATTAAATGGTTAAAATACTAAACTAGTGAGAAAAATCTGAAACTTTTTTGGAAAATACTTTAAAGTAAGACAAAGCTAGGAAAAATAAGAAAAAGATCCTAGCTTATTTGAATAAGCTGGGAATAAGCTATCTAAATCAGTTAAGCTAAATTGGAAAAGAACATTAAATAATAAACTTTCAATGTATAACTGCAAGTCCCTAGGGCGCAGTTGGTTAAGGAGTGATGTGTGGAAGGTTGGTTGAACTGGGGTTGAGGTCCAGGGTTCGAACTTTAAAAAACTTTTTTATTTTGCAAAACTTTTTTGTAAAACTTTTAAACTAGCAAATAATAAGCAACTTTTGTGAAGGAATTATTTTTACTTTTTACTAAATAAGCCAGAAAAATGCTTAACAGCTTAACAGTTTTGAAAGCTTTAAGAACATAACTGTTTTTAGCAAATAAGTTAAGGTAAGCTACTATCTAAGCTAAATAAGCTACAAAGGACTTATACTAACCTAATTAAGTTATTCTAACCTAAATAAGCTATTCTAATAACCTGGATATCTCAAAAACTCAAAATAAGCTATTTAAGCAAACACTGTCAGAAAAACAGCTCAAAAGGGCAAATTTAAGCTAGTGCAAAAGATTGAAAAGCTACTGTAACAAGCTAAAAGTTCCAAAACAGCATGCATAAGCAACAAATGAACTCACAGAACAAATTTCAGACATTATGAACTAGTAAATAAGCTTATAATAAGCTGATAAACAACTTAGTTGAGACAGTTTGAAATTTGAAAAACAAGCAGTCCTGACCCCTTACTTTCTAGACTAGAAATAAGCTAATATAATCTAAAGGAAAAAGCTAAAAGCACTGAAACAACATGTAACACCAAGCAAAGAATTCATAAAACAATTTTGAGACAATTTGAGCTTATAATCTATAGATGATAATGAAGGCTACTGTGACAATATTTTTGGTTTCTTAAAACTTTTTGTCACAGAATAAAATTGGACTAAATGACTTAGAAACCTATTGACACTTGACCAAACCTTAAAACAAGTTATTTAGACTGATTTGAACTCAAGACTAGAACTAAAAACAACTCGTTGATGATCTTATCAAAATACGCTATTACTAACAGTTTTAACACTTGAAATTTTGAAAACTAATTAAGCTGTCTAAAAACTAAAAACTACCTATCAAAACTACTAACAGGACTAACTTTGAGCTAAATCAAATTTGCTAAATGACCAAAACACTTTAAACTACTAAAAATTCCCTTGTGCCAAACACCCTTTAATGGGACTGTTTTGCATTTTTTTAATATTTCAGACCAAAATAAACTTGAACTTGTGAAAACAGATTATAAACTAAGTTATTGAAGATATAAAAAGCAATTTTGAACATATTATAAGCACTGGAAATAAGCTAAACAATTTATGCTAATTTTTGGTTTTTTTTTTGTGATTTTTTGGACAGAAATGAAGCAGATTATATTAAAACTATAACTAAGCAACATAAAGCATCTAAAGACAATAATAAGCAGTTTAAAGCAAGTAAAAAGCAATAATAAATAGTAATATGCAATAAACAGTTTATAAGCAAAAATAGAAAAGTGAACTCACGACTGCCCTTGCTCAAAACAGGGCTAAATAATCAATCTACAAGCTCTAGCTTGTCAAAGACAAGCTAGTAAAGTCCAATAAGCCCATCCAAATCCGGCTTATCAACCAAATAGCTTTTTTGAGTGATTTTTGGTAAAACAGCTTAAAACTTTCAAAATTTGAAAAAGGCTTGTATGGTTTTTGAAAACTGCTTATATTAAGTTTATGAAACCTTAAATGAGCTTATAAAACATTTTTAACAATAATGGAACATGAATTAAAGAAGACATATTTTAACTAAAAAACTTAAACTTTCATTAATTAAAAAAGGGTTACATTAAGCTGAAGTAAATAAAAATAAGCTAAGAAAACTGGAAACTAAATTAAACTAGATTAAAACTTGACAAAAAAAACTAACTAAAACCTAGATTATAAAAACTAAAAGATAACTGCTTCAAAGGGCTTTACAATAGGTCCTATTTATAGAACTCTAAAACTAGGGTTTCTTCTTCATTTGTGCTTCTTCTGTGAGAGGTATCCACCTCTTATGCTTTCTCTTGTGATTTCTCAGCCCTTGGATTTGCTTGGTGCCCACTTCAATAAATTTTAGCCGTTTGATGGTTTTGGAGCTCAAATATTGCACATAGATTGCCAATGTGGCATGGTATCATGTGTAGGATGGGGGACCATGGGATGAGCTAGTTTTTGTCATGGAGCAGGGTGAGAGTCACAAGGATGAAGGAATAGTGAGAGGGAAAAAGGGCGGGTAAATGTTTTAATAGAAGGGGTGTTGCTATTTTAATTGTTAGGTTTTATGGTTCTATGATTGGGCCGGGTTTAGGATTTTAGGATTAGATATGGTATTAGTAGTTTAGTATTTAACATAAGTTAGTAAAAGGACTAACTTTGAAAAGGTTTAAGACTAATGGTGAAATGGTTTAGGGACTATGAGTGAAATTGATTTAACAATAGGGTTAGGTTTTGTGTTTGTGGGTTTATCTTGACCAAAAATGTAGAAAGTCACCCCCGGCTCCATCTTTTAATGCTCTTTTTTCCAATCCAAGCTCGGTTTTGTCCGCTTTTGCTCTGTTTTCAATCCTTTTGTACCTATAAGACATAAACACAATCCAAGGATATTTGCAATATAATTTGGCATATTTGGTTGTTTTTAGTCATTTTTGTTTATTAAATGGGTATAAAATGATGAGTGAATATGCACTTATCAAGCTTCATATAATGGGAAGTGCAATATTTAATACTCAACTAGAGTTTTTTGAGGTTCCAATCACAACTGCAATGGAAAGTGTGTGCGAGAGTTTATAAGAACCTGTATCTTCATTTGAAGATATTGCTAGTATTCATAGTAAGGATCATGTGTATTATATGGCTAGCTCTGATGAGCTTGATGTAGAAAAGAATGGTAAGAAAGTAAAGATAAAGTCAATTTTTGGTTTGGTTTATCCAAACTCAACTAAGTAATTGTAGAACCGTAGAGGGGGGGGGGAGGGTGAATACGGTTTCTTCGGCTTTTAGAAAGTTTAATAACTTTAAGCCTCGAAGAAGTGCCAAGTGGTTGTACTAGAATCTGCGGAAAACTAGAAGGGGGGGTTGAATAGTTTTACCTCTTTTTGTTTTATAAAATGTTTGTTTCAAAATCTTCAATTAGAGTTTATTATGAAACCAATATATAATTAATATGATCAATTATATATGTGTGCTTTTGAGTTTGTTTTCAAAACTTAGTTTTATGAATAAAGCTTGTTGATCTTTATGTGAATATGTTTTCCTTTTAAAATCTTAAAACGTTTTGTATCAAATCATCTATTAAGTTAAACTTAATATGAAGAGTGTGAATAATAATCTATTAGATCATATCATATAATTATACACACCATCACAATATTAACTTGTAAATATAACACGATCAATCATCATGACAATATAAGCAACAACCAACACATATATGCAAGCATAGATATAAAGCGATAAATGCAAGAATAAATGTAAAGAGATAAGAGAAAGAAGATGCAAACCGGACACGATGATTTATAGTGGTTCGGCTACAAGGACACCTTCCTTGCCCTACTCCACTCCCCGAGTCACCTACTCGAGAGTTCACAACACTACTCAACAAGCTCCCTTTTGGCGGAGAAAACCGTACACACCTTTGTTTACACCGTTTAACGACACCAATCAAAATGTCGAGTGCTAATGCTAGCTAGGACCAAACTCACGACACGACTTCGATCACTACACAACTTCTACACACGACTTCTTCACACCACGACTTCTTCACAACTACTCGACTACTTCACGCCACTATTTCTTCCCGACTACATGACTTCTTCACACTACTACTTCTTCACACCTACATGACTTCTTCACACTACTACTTCTTCACACCTCTTCTTACTCACCTATTGACTCACTACTAAGTAAGATCATCTTGATCTACTTACTACATATACTTACATAACTTATTTCTACAACTTCATATCAATACTAACTAGACTCTAATACTTCTTTGACTTGATGACAAGAAGTATTCTTTTCTTGCACTTTGAGAAGTGAAGGATTGAATCACTTGAAACAAAAGCTTATAATCTTATGATCAAAGGATTTAGAAAGATGTTTGGAAAGGATTGGAACTGAAAATTTTCGTGCAAAAGGTGGGGAAAAATTGCAGAAATGAACCAGTATTTATAGGGAATCATTTTTGACAACAGGAGCGTGCCGCCCCTCTTAAATAGGTGCCGGCCCCTTAAAATTAAAAGGGCCGCCCATACAATTAAGGGGGCCGCCCTGTCGAAACGGTCAGAAAACTTGTCTTTTTCTAGGGAAAGTTTATCTAGTGAAATTTTAACTGTTTTTGGTTAAAAATTTGAATTCATATATTTATTTTGAATTAAACATTTTCCTTTAATTACCAAAAGTGTTTTTCTAAAATATATAAAATGTTTATAACATTTTATAAAATTTGTAATGTCTAAATAAAAATCCCTTTGATCATAAAATGTATTAGACATTTGTTTATACATACCTTAAGTGATTGTTGAAGCATACTCGAGAAGTTGAGATGTCGAGAGATGTTGACGTATGAATGCATAGATGATTTGTGATCACATGTAACTTAAACACTTTACGTTATGTGTTGTATCTTACATCTTTGTCATCATCAAAACATGAAGAGGATGTTTAGATTAAATATCGTAATATAAATATCGTAATATTTATGCCAACAATCTCCCCCTTTTTGATGATGACGAACTATGTAAACTATAACTCATAATAAAATGTATAAGTTACTTGTTTACACTTCTTCTCCCCCTTTTGTCGAAGCAAAAA
>LBNU01004724.1:133666-153336 GCA_014162995.1 Artemisia annua | reverse complement strand
AAGGAAGAGTTCCACCGGAGGGATCTTCGATCTGAGCTCTCAGTAAAAAGATAAAAATTCTCAAAGTCTGCTGCAGAAAAAGTTCATGTAAGTCGAATTTTTAGGGTTTTCTTCTTTGATTTCGGTTTCTATTGAATAAATTTATCATAGAAGTTGGTTATATGATGTTTGGTGCCTAAAACTTCATGAAAGAAAGCAGTTGTGGAGGTGTATGAATGATTTTTGTTGGTTTTAGGGTTTTAGCGACACTTTTGCGACATTTTAAGGTGTCGTCTGGATTACGCTTATTATTCGTTCTGCTGCTATGATTTTCACTCTGCTGCTACAAATATTACTCTGCTGCTAGCATATTGTGACTCTGTTTCTCTCGTTAAATCTCTACTGCTGAGAGTTTTTACTCTGCTGCTCGACGACATTTACTCTACTGCTGTCACATTATACTCTACTGCTCAACAATAATACCACTGCTGCGTTCAAAGTTGACTCTACTGCTGAGTGTTTTTAAGTTGCTGCTCCTTTACTGCTAGGCTTATTATTAACTCTGCTGCTGTACTTATTTTATGTGATTCAATTAAGTAGCATGATTTACGAGTAGTAAGGGGACGTATATTTGATTGGTTTTGGTTCGCACACACGAGAAGGTTATTTGGTTCACACACACAAGGAGTTTGGTTTATCGTTCTTAAATATTTTTAAAGGCTCGCATTAATTTTCTTATTGGCGAGGAGGAGTATTTGTTGCTGCTTTGATGATGCGATGGAATTTATCAAGGTTGTGTCTTATCATATCTTAAACGGCTTACAAGGTTTAAAGATACTTGTTTGTTCATTCAGGTGGCTACGAATTGACAAAACACTTGAAGGAGTTACGTTATTGTGCTCAGTGATTATTGTCAAGAGATTGCGGTCTCCCTATACGTGAAGTATACGTTCGAAGTCGTATTTAGTACAAGGCATAAGACACAAGGTTGGTTTCTTCTACTACAGCATCAAATTGGTAATGATTAGTTTTCTTCAACAATATATAAAGCCTACAGATTTGAAGAATCATTTTATGTACATGCATCACTCGAGGGGAAGTTTCTACGGTTTATTCATTCTCTATTTGTTGATAACAAAAAGGGGAAGAAATATTGTGGTGGCATGGCATGGTTTAAGGGGAAGACAAGATTGTTTTCATTCGTGGGTGAGATTTAATTATCTCAACTTCTCTACTTCGTCTAGGGAAGTTCGTACAAGAACGTGTTTGTTTTGTCATCATCAAATAGGGGAAGATTGTTGGGTTTATAGATTTGATGAGACAAAACAAGAAGAATGAAAACAAGAGGGACTTAATGTGACAAAGGATGAAACTTCATATGCAAGAAAAAGATTACTACGGATCTTTTTATTATTTAGAAATATTCTTTGTAAACCTAATCCTCTAATATATAAAGAGGATACAGGTCGTTTGTTTTAATATTAGGTTTTCCACAATGTAGAATACAACAGAAGTGTGTGTGTGTGTGTCTAGGGCGTGGTTCATTGTAAACGCCTAGACTAGAGTTAGTTGTTCGATACCTACAAGATCTGAGGTGTCTTAGATCCCTGTTACATTTAGGTAACACGTTATTATTCTGATCAAATAATAATTGGAGGTGATGATGGTGAAAACCTTGTGTCAATAACAATTGATTTGTTTTAATCCGCTGTGCATAATTGTTCATTGTTATTGTTGAACCCTAAGGCTCAAAACGATCCAAGAAACTATTATTACCACGTCATTAGTTTCAACAAGACATTTAAGCATGCTAATAAATATAAAAAATATCATATCGAAATAGTTAGAAAAACAGAATCTATTATAATAAACATCCATTCAATAACTAAGCAAATAATTACGAAGGCATACAATCAAATCACATAAGAGCAAATAAGCATCTAGAAATATCATATATGTGGGATGCCATAAATCTATGAATGAAAAACTCTAATGACAGGCAAGGTTCATAAAAGTAAACTAGCGTTAGGTATATTTAGGAAGAACCATTTAATCAAGTTGGAGAATGAGTATGAGACTATTACTAGTGGTGCTCAATTTAGGCTAAACACGACCATTTTTACGGGTTACACACACCCAACTTCTCATATAAAGCAATTCAACCGTTAGGTTAAATTGATTTTCTAGTCAATAGATTTTTCAGTAGTCATTCTCCTTTTTAGAAGAAATTGAGTTCCTAAATTTACCTAACGAAGGGTACCAAATATGAAGTTTGCTTGATTCACTAATACTTGGCTTAATGTGACTCAAACATCATGTTTTATTGAAGGTAAATCTAGATGATGTATTTTACTCACGATCTCAATGGCGACGTGTTGAATGTTTAGATAAGAGTAAACAAAATGTTTTAATATTTTGTTCATGATTTACCGGTTGTTTGATTTTGATGGCATATTACTAGATTTAACAAATGTGCTTGATTTAAGAATGCTCCTTAGCATATCTTGTGAAATGTATCTCATTAAGATTATTTATCTTAAATGAGTTTGTGATTCTCAAATGATATTAAAACTAGACATTTTTATATTCTTAAACAAATATTATTTTCTATGATTTTTGCGAATGTTATATACCATAATTTAACTAGTATTTGAAAAGATGAATTTTACTTGTTTGTGCATTATGAAAAGTTATAATTATAATAACTTATATTATTTCAAAAATAATGTGTAGTGCATTGTCTTGTAACACAACCATTCATGCTACAAAGAAAATGAAATACATAGAATATATAGTGTGTATTATTCTTAAGTGTGTATTTTAACTTGTAGTGTTGATTTTAAGTAGTGTAAGCAAAGTTTAAATATGTTGTTAGTTTGCTCATGTTTGGTTTTTCGGATGTGACACATTTATTCATTGCATTGCAATGTAAATTGCTTGAATATTTCGGACGAAACATCCAAGTTGTCAATCCTACTACATTGTGTATTTTATGCATATATTTGCTAAATATTTGGAACACAACTATTGAACAAGTAGACTCAAATATGACATCATATTCACAAGTGTGAGTTATGATCTGATGCATATTCTTATCGTCTTGGAAAAGGATTTTGTTATTTTCATATCAATCGAGTGTGATTGAGTATGTAGATTCAAGACTATATCCTTTGTTGTAATTTGATATAATCTTGAAGCTAAACAAATAACAATTCAATTTATTGTCCACACTAAAAACATATCAATTAGATTTGATAAATATATCAACCATAATTTGAATAATGAATTGATATAATATCAAGATCTTTCTTGACCCTCACGAACACTTATTTAAAAAAGATAGACATTTTGATAGTGTGTTCTATTAATCCTAAGATTATTTATGAGTGAGGTTAGTGAGTGATTGAAAGTTGACTTATTATTACATGATTGTTATATGTCTTGTTTATGTGAAAAACTATTCGTTGTTATGTATAATGAACACACTTAGATTTTGAAAATACTTTTTCTTTTATATAACTACTAATGTTTTAAATTGATTCAATTTCTCTTATTTAAACAACCTGAGGTAAAATAAGGTAATTTGTTAAAAATATTTAAGTGTGTTGTTGAGAATAGATTAAATTGTTTGAAATATTTAGGTGGCTAGATTTAACTCATTTACAAGATGTTTGAGTAACATTAAGCCATCTATACCTATATGCAATGCAAGCATAATATAGCAATCCTAACGCAAGAAAACTAGCATAAGATTTAGTTAAGTATAAACCGGAAAACTAGCTATAAACTAATAGGTCACATATGCTTAGATATACAATTAGCTAAAATTCAAATAGCACCAATCATCTAATGTACTCTATTAACAAATTAAGACAAAATGAAGTTCACATAATCATATAGCATAACACATAAAAGCACTTGTCGTCGTTTTGTGTATTACATAAAATAATGTTTACATAGCTTGATTTTATTTGAAAGAAAATAGTTTCCTCCCCATTTTAAAGATCAATATTTTAAAAGTATGAATACTTAAATTTTCAAAGATATACTAAATAGGAATGCCCGAATTGAAAGAAAGGGTAAAATACAAGTTTTATGTTAAAACGAGACACAAATTTTTTACCACCGTGTAGTATTTTGCCTTTCTGACAAATTTAACTTTGAAATAATTATTTTTAAGTATTTTTAAATGAAAGTAGACTCAATTACCTTTAAAAAGCCGGGTGGCACGACTTGGAGTTACGGTTAATTTTATATGATTTTTCAAAGTTTTTGAAAAACTGACGATCAGACAGGCGGACCCCTTAAATATTTAAGGGGGCCGCCCAGTATTTAAGGGGGCCGCCCAGACAATTAAAGGGGTCGCCCATATGATACTCAAAAATGCATTTTTTGTTAAAAATTATTTTCTAACTTTGCAGAAATGTGTGAAACTTTCTGAGTTTAATACCGAACATATAACACTTTATTTTAAGCATAATTTTATTTCGAGCTAGTATAATTAGTGTATATAACATCAAAAGTAATACAAGTTAATCAACAAAACACTTTTCATATTTAATCCTCCTTAATAGGTAATTTGATACATGGATCGTACTCAATTTTTAAAACCATTTATTTTGAAAATTAGAGCGACGTGGCTCTGATACCAATTGTGGAAAACTGGAAGGGGGGGTTGAATAGTTTTACCTCTTTTTGTTTTATAAAATGTTTTTTTTCAAAATCTTCAATTAGAGTTTATTATGAAACCAATATATAATCAATATGATCAATTATATATGTGTGCTTTTGAGTTTGTTTTCAAAACTTAGTTTTATGAATAGAGCTTGGTTGATCTTTATGTGAATATGTTTTCCTTTTAAAATCTTAAAACGTTTTGTATCAAATTATCTATTAAGTTAAACTCAATATGAGGAGTGTGAATAATAATCTATTAGATCATATCATATAATTATACACACCATCACATATATGCAAGCATAGATATAAAGCGATAAATGCAAGAATAAATGTAAAGAGACGAGAGAAAGAAGATGCAAACCGGACACGATGATTTATAGTGGTTCGGCTACAAGGACACCTTCCTTGCCCTACTCCACTCCCCGAGTCACCTACTCGAGAGTTCACAACACTACTCAACAAGCTCCCTTTTGGCGGAGAAAACCGTACACACCTTTGTTTACACCGTTTAACGACACCAAGCAAAATGTCGNTAGATATAAAGCGATAAATGCAAGAATAAATGTAAAGAGACGAGAGAAAGAAGATGCAAACCGGACACGATGATTTATAGTGGTTCGGCTACAAGGACACCTTCCTTGCCCTACTCCACTCCCCGAGTCACCTACTCGAGAGTTCACAACACTACTCAACAAGCTCCCTTTTGGCGGAGAAAACCGTACACACCTTTGTTTACACCGTTTAACGACACCAAGCAAAATGTCGAGTCCTAATGCTAGCTAGGACAAACTCACGACACGACTTCGATCACTACACAACTTCTACACACGACTTCTTCACACCACGACTTCTTCACAACTACTCGACTACTTCACGCCACTACTTTTTCCCGACTACTTGACTTCTTCACACTACTACTTCTTCACACCTACATGACTTCTTCACACTACTACTTCTTCACACCTCTTCTTACTCACCTATTGACTCACTACTAAGTAAGATCATCTTGATCTACTTATTACATATTCTTACATAACTTATTTCTACAACTTCAAATCAATAATAACTAGACTCTAATACTTCTTTGACTTGATGACAAGAAGTATTCTTCTCTTGCACTTTGAGAGGTGAAGGATTAAATCACTTGAAACAAAATAATCTTATGATCAAAGGATTTAGAAAGATGTTTGGAAAGGATTGGAACTGAAAATTTTCGTGCAAAAGGTTGGGAAAAATTGTAGAAATGAACCAGTATTTATAGGGAATCTTTTCTGACAACAGGAGCGTGCCGGACCCCTTAAATAGGTGCCGGCCCCCTTAAAATTAAAAGGGCTGCCCATACAATTAAGGGGGCCGCCCTGTCGAAACGGTCAGAAAACTTGTCTTTTTCTGGGGAAAGTTTATCTAGTGAAATTTTAACTGTTTTTGGTTAAAAATTTGAATTCATATATTTATTTTGAATTAAACATTTTCCTTTAATTACCAAAAGTGATTTTATAAAATGTTAAAAATATTTAAAATGTTTATAACATTTTATAAAACTTGTAATGTCTAAATAAAAATCCCTTTGATCATAAAATGTATTAGACATTTGTTTATACATATCTTAAGTGATTGTTGAAGCATACTCGAGACGTTGAGATGTCGAGAGATGTTGACGTATGAATGCATAGATGATTTGTGATCACAAGTAACTTAAACACTTTACGTTATGTGTTGTAACTTACATCTTTGTCATCATCAAAATATGAAGAGGATGTTTAGATTAAATATCGTAATATAAATATCGTAATATTTATGCCAACAGAATCCAACAACCACAAACACAACCAAAGTATATAAAGCGAGTAAAGAGAACAACGATATATACTGGTTCGGGATGGGGGGTTTATACTATCCGTATGTCCAGTTGCGAATCCATGACATGATACTATTCACTCTAGTATAATCCTTTCGGTGGACTACAAACCGTCACAAACTTCACTCCACTGATATTCCCTAATATCCATGCTCACAAAGAAGGAGCTACTCACCAATGGTATTCCGCCCTCGGAAACCACCCTAAAGAATCTCGTGATTCGACTTACACTTGGTCACCAAGACCACAACCAAAACTTCCTACCGGAAGTATCAAACCCCAACTAGATCCCTAATGATTTAGGCTTGGTCACAAAGACACAAGACTTCCCTTAAAAAACAAATCGAATGTTAAAATATAGTTTCTTTGAACCAAGCCCTAACCTAACCTAGTGTCTCGATTCTAGTAGAAAGGGTATAGATAAGAGGACCCTCGACACAATCACAAGAGTGGATTAGGTTCTTGTGATTCTTCCCTTACAAAGTGATGTGTTCTTTCAAAGATGGTAGTGTGAAAACTAAGAACACAAGATAGAATTAGAGGATTAGAGAGAAAGAATGTAGAGAGAAAGAATAATGGCAAGGAGTGAGGAATACAAGAGCCAAGGGGGTATTTATAGACCAAAACCCAAACTTGGGAAAAATATACCGAGGCCGGCGCATTACCCACGCGTCAACGCGTGGGTGATGCGCCAGAACCACTGTACAAGTTTCCCAAGTGTTGGGTGTTTGTCTTGTAAATACCTACCCTTGCTAAATCCCCAATTGTACTTCACACACTAAACCTTATCATTAATCAATTTAAGGTTTACCAATTCAAATAGCCAATTTGGAAATTTTTTTTGTGAAGTGTTTATGAGAAAACCAATTATCAAGGATAGAAAGAGAGAAGAGATAATTGGGTAGGGGTAGAATGGGTATTCCTCACATGGCATAAAAAAGAGAAGAGAATATGCCATCGAATATTTCTCTATAGGGAAGAGTGAGTGAGGTTGGGTTAAGAAGTAACCATGGTAGGGTTAGAAAGAAGTGTGTAGAGAATAAACCATGGTTAGGTAAGAAAGTGAACCATGGTTAGGTTAAAGGGTATATCCAAGGGAATATTCCATCCATGGTATGGTTAAGAGTTAACCATGGTTGGGTGAGAATGAGGTGTGCTGAGAACTAACTATGGTTGGGTTAGAAATGAACCATGGTTGGGTTAAGAGAAGAATATGCTCAAGAATATTCCATTTCTTGGTGTGGAAGGTGAAATGGATTGTTGAGATGTATTTGTTTGAAATGGATGGTTAGGATGAAGAGTGTGTAAGGAATATAAGGTATGAGTTAGATTGTGTAAGAGTGAAGAGATGTGTGTAAGGGAATATGTAAGAGTTGTATGTGATGGGGGGCCTAGTGTGTGTAGAGAATGAGATGGTTGTGAGTAGTGTGTGTATCTTTGAAAATAAAGGTGTTGGGAGTGTAAGGAATATATTGTAAAGATGGGATGTGTGTAAGAGTGTAAGTAATATGTAAGATTGATTAGATGGGGAGCCTTGTGTGTGTGAAGAAGGGTATGTAAGTGACGTGTGTATATTTTGAATGTAAAGGTGTGTGTATGTGAGAGTATGTGTGTGTGTAGAAAAGTATATGTGTGTGTATAAGAGAATATGTGGGGAATGTATAAAGAAGAATGGATATTGTAAAAAGAGGAATCTTGTGTGGGAGTTTGGGAGACAAAGGTTGTAAAGGTGTAAGAGGTGTAAGAGAATATTAAGGAATGTTGGGGATAAGATTTGGTTATGTAAAATGTAACTAAGAGGTGATTAAGAAATAATCTAATTGTCATTAAGAAGAAAAAGGTTTAGACAATTATGATTATAAGTTGAGAAAATTCAAAGGTTACTTATAATCTCAAGTAACTCAATGTTGAGAATCCATAATCTCATAACTCGTAACTTTCCACGACTCGACGTTCTCAACTAAACCTTGGAAAAAACAAGCCAAGTGCTTTGCATCATTGTAAAGCATATCCCATGCGGGAAAGGATGTTGTTAGTGCAAATATTACGATATTTAATCTATACAGTCTCGTTTGTTTTGATTGATGACAAACGTATAACTTGATACATAACGTAAAATGCACAAGTTACTCGTAATCATATTTTGTCTCAACACCTCTCAACGTCTTGAGTCATCGTATGGTACAACACAGGTTCGTACATGTTTGTTATGTGGCATTATGATCAAACCCCTTGACCAACCATTTAGAATTACTAAAATACTTTTAGAGTCTTTAAGTTTTTTAGGTGTCAAAATACACTTTAGGTGTTAAATAGAATAAGTGCCACATTAGGTGTCTAGCTAATATTAGTAAGTTTACAATATATAAAAATGTGTCTTATAACAACATAAGTACATAAAACATTTTTAGTGACTTACTAAATATTATATAGCTAGCTAATATATTTTTTATACAAGTACTTACCTTTTTAAGTTAGTATATACATTTGTCTAAATGTATTTTTCATAGAATGAAAAACACTCTTTTATTACATCATGTATAGTGTCATCTAAATTTGGAAAGATCTTGATTAGACTAGACATAAATATAGAAAGATATTTGGAAGATATCTTTGTCATAGATCTTGTAAGATATGTCATAGATCTTGTAGTTGACTTGGAAACATCTTGATTAGACTAGAGATAAAAAAAAGAAGTATATATGTCTTGTCTTGTCAACATTAACTTTCAAGTACATGTCTAGTCTTGTCATCAGCATCATGTATTGCATCATGATATTTGGAATGTAGTAGCCCATCGTTTATGTACATGGTTTATGTCTTTGTTAGTTTGCCTACAAATAGAAGTTCATAGTTTACTTATGAACTTGATGAAAAACAACACACACATAGATAAGTAGAAAACCATGTAGGAACATAAATCATTCACCCTTTCCATAATGATCATAAAGCTTCTAACATTCATCTTTGTTGTAAGCATATCATACTTTATGATCCACCAAGAAGGTTACAAGATCTTGAAGTCATCATTCATTAAAGCATACCAACATATGAAGATTCAAGGGCACTTGACATCCTCAATGATTGAAGACTTCTTATTCAAGAAGTTCATGTAGATTAGTCATTCATATCCATTAGACTTTTATGTCATGGATCATCATTGTATCATCACAACATACATAGTGTGACGGGAGTCGTTGTACCCTTGGTAAAGAACTCGACATCTAGCTTAGTGTCGGAAATATTGTATAGGCAACGATAGGAGTGGTTGTACCTTGTAAAAGAACTCGGTATCTAGCTTTGTACCGGATAAAGTGTAAGCGACGATTGTAAGGTTTTCTCCGCCGAGAAGGGAGGTTGTTGATCTAGTGAAGTAACTCTTGAGTTGGGTACTCGAGGAGTGGAGTAGGGCGGAGAGGAGATCCGTGACCGAACCACTATAAATCCTCGTGTTCGGTTTGCACTTTCCTTTTACTTATTGCTTTACTTTAATGTTTGCATTATGTGATTGTTTGTGTTGTGACTTGTTAATTGTACTTGTGTGATAACATGTTTTAAGTTATGCTAGTCATAAACTACAAGTAACATCTTTCATATTAGAACAAGCTAAAAATTGACATTTGATACAACAAGTATAAAGATTTTAAACGGTAACGTATTCACCCCCACCCCCTCTATGTTTATCACAATTGGTACCAGAGCCACGTAGCTCTTATTTTCAAAACAAATGGTTTTTAAAATAGAGTACGATCCATGTATCAAATTACCATTGAAGCGGAATATAATATGAAAAATGTTTCGCTAAGTATACTTAGAAATTTTGTTGTTAAATGTTACTTTATATACAAGTTTGAAGGTGTCCTTGAAAAATAAAAGAAAACACTTCTTAAAATTTGTAAGTGTCAAACTATGTGGTTAGAGCTAATGTACGTAAAATACGGTTTAAAAATAGTGTTCGGGTTAAGTATAAATTTAGTTGAAAAATCACCTCCGTAAATGTTTAGATAAGTCACATAAGAAGATATGATGTTAAAATAGGTGTATTATATGTTTACTAACTAATCTAGTAAGTCCTACATATTTTTGCTATGCGAAATACATGTTTTTAACATTCTATGACATTTTGTTACAGCAGACCAGCGGATCACGCGGAACCCTCTGAAGGGTTCCTTGCCTTTTGGAGAAAGGTTCCTTGGTCTGCCCAGTACACAGTTTTTGTCAAACTTCAAAAATTCATAACAAATTAACCGTAAGTCCGTAGGTGTCGAGCCACCTACATTTAAAGGTAATTGAGTCTACTTTCTATTAAAAATAACCTTATGGGCTATATCTAACCTGAAGTAAGTAGAACGAACCAAATACTTTAGCGTGTTCAAAATATCAAGTTTCGTTTTGACATAGAAACTCAAACTTTTGAGTTAGGCAATACAAATTAGTATCCCATGAACATTGACATGATTTTCTTTGAAACTAAAGAATTTTGTGATATTCATATATATAAAGGAAACTAATCAAGCTTGGCATACATCGTCATTTTTAAACGCAAAGTGACGAAAAGTATATTTCTTTTTATGATATGCTAAATGACTACTTGTTTAAGTTGTATGCGTATATGTTATTTGCTTATTGAAAGTTGTGATTGCATTTGTTTATTTGTGATTCATTAGTGTCAATCTTTGTTAGGTCACCATATTAGTAAACACAAGTAATCTTATAAGAGAAATGAGATGAGAATTAGACTTGGTTGATTAAGATCAATATGAAAGATGAAAGAACAAGAGTTTCCTTTAGATATGAAATTAACCAACAAATATTATGAGATACATGGTGTCTTATTTATATGAGAGGGATAGGGCAACACTCCCTCCCTTCCCTATCATCTAAGTCGTGGGCTTCAAGGCCCATTGGACACTTTATTGGACTAAATATTAACCATATGATTAACAAAATAACGTAGCTAAATAAGATAATACTAGCAACCTATTACATTTACTGAAATGACCGAGACTTGACTGAATAGTTGAAAACTATGATCCTAACAATCTCCCCCTAAGGATCAGTCATGAAGGATTGTTGAAGGATAGAAGTTCGTCACGGTCATCGAGGTTGCTTGACGTCTTTGTCTTTGGACTTTAACTGTTGACATTTGTAGCTTTAGACGTCTTCAAAATGATTGTAGTAGAAGTGATTCATCATTCTTTGTTCTTTGTCTTTGTTGATGTGAAAATGATAGATGATGTTGTAATCCGCCATACGTCACTTTCGGTGTCTCCAATGAATTCGCTCCGTTCCGACATGCTCATACATCTTTGACTGTGTTGTAGTTATGCATTCGTAGCTCTTTGTCTTTGTTGTTGAAGATTCATGATTGTTGTCGTAGAATCTTTTCTTTAGACTGTGATGTTGCATCGAGCTTTCTTTGGCATTTGAGATGTATGTATGAGCATGTGGAAGTTGGTGTTCAAGATGGCATTTGTACCTGAAATAAAACAGTTAGCAATAATACAACCGGTACTTACAGGTTTGAACTAGAATTCGTCAACAGCATAGTGTGAAGACTCCTTCTAATTCGCGCCAAGGCCGTTCCTAATCGGATACCCCCTAAGGAGCTTACACGGGCACAACTAAGTACACCCACGATTAGGTGAGTCGCTGGAGATCACCCCACGACTGTAGACCGTTTGAAGCCATCATAAACACTAAGCGTAACCCACGAGGAATTACCGAAGTGACCTGCTGTCAGGGCTGTTTGATGTTGACCCTGGCAGGATTTCCGTTCAATCATTCGAGAAATACCTAAGTAAATCCCTCATGAACGTTCTAGGCAGATTGCTAAGATCTGCGAAGGACTCGATAATTTACAATTGGTGTCCATTGATGTAGAACAACCAATGTAAGATTACTAAGTGTACCTAAGAGATCTTTGATGTATCTCGTGGCTCTAGACTCAATTAGTGCAACTTATGGTTTCCTATGCGGAGATTGGGGCAGGGTCTCCTGTTTCAATATCAACCAACTCTAAATAGAAGGTCGATAGATTACAACGGTTCCCCGTGAGAATGAAACAAGTATCTTTTGAGAGATACCCGAGTGGCTAGAAGGTTAAGGTGCATGCGTCACTGGGTCCATGACGTCTTTTATCTTCAATACCGGTGTCGCCTTAGCAACAACCAGTAGCATATGAATTGAACCCGGTGTCTGCCCTAAGGTTGAATAATTTGGAGGGCTCATTTCTTTTCACCCTTTTCATAACGTTTCTTTTTAATTCTTCAACCCCTTCTTTCTCCGTTTCATTCATTTCTCCTTTTTCGAATCATACCTAAGGACTTCTAAATACTAACTATTGGTGATGTCCTTGGGTAGATCCCTCCGGTTTAGGCGGATCATAGGACGGTTATTCCTAACCTTAGTCACCTTATAACTCCATGACTATCCTAGTGATGCCTTTTGAAACCATTCATTTGAAAATCTCTCAAAGTGTTTGTGAAAAAAAACATTTTATAACACTTTGAGGGTTTTATTTTCTTATGAAATACTCCCCCTCCACATGTGCTTATGAATATTTTGCGGAAAATAACACATGCGGGAGAAGTTAGCACTTTAGAATTGATCCACTCTTAATAGACAAAGTCCCGAGGGACACGGTTACGTTGCTTAGTTAAAGGGATGCATTGTCAGTTTTTAGGTGACAACTAGCCCTAATAACTACCTTGAAGTTGTAAACATTCCATAAAGGAAGTTAGACCCGTCAAAGTAACGTCTAGAAAGAGTTTCTCGAAACGGTACAATCTACTCGGGTAAATCCTTTCGAATACTAACGGTTTTTGTTTCGTCAATTCTTGGGTTAATTCTGAGTCGAGCTCGAGTGAGATACAATATTGCCACATCATATTTTAATCATTTTCTTCTTCTCCCCCTCAAAAATAGCATATCAAATGTTGTTTTTGCGAACGATTTTGATTAAAATATGCTTTTTGAGTCTTATGGGGAGTTATCATCAAAGATTTGAGATTTTAAGAACGATGTTTTGGTACAAGTACTCCCCCTCAACTTGTGGATACTCATTGAGGTGAAATACTTGTCTTTTGAGTAGAATTGTGAAAATCTGAAAGGTTTAATAAATTCTGCTCAAAAGTAAGAAGCCTTCGCTCCTTATCTTAGGATTGTAGCACTGAAGCATACCACAGGGTCCTTTCTTTACAAGGTATGGGTTGTGCACTGTTATGTGTACACAAGCCTTAATAATTCACAATTAACAAGAATGAATTAGAAATAATGAAAGGTTATACCAAAAGCTTAAGTCTGAGATGGAGTCAAAGCATTGAAGTCGGTGAACTTTGCGTTGGCCTTTGAAATGTCAGGATCGGAAACGATGGACGAACCCCGATATAACTTTCCAGCCTCCTAATCTGCTCCCTCTGGTTAAGCCTTTCTTCAATGGCATGGATGAAGTTCTTTACCATTCTTCTTGTGCTAGAATTCTAACGGGTATTCTTTCCTTCTTTTACTTTGTTCAGATCGTCCGTCAATCTCCCCACTAGACCATCACGAACTCTTTGCAAGGTAGCATCACAGAACTTATGAAGCTCGTTGAACCGCATGAACCGTAGCTGATTCTTTGAGTTGAGGTAAGTAACCCCGAACTTTGGTTTTTGGAGAATCATTAGTTGAGATGCGTCATGCAGTTCTTCGATCATGAGTTGTGGTTTGGTCAAGTTGAGATGATTCTGGTAGCTTTCAACACCTAATTGCAGATCTTCTACACGTTCACGGATGATCAGTTGTCTGATGTACATGAGCTAGGAAGAGATGAAGTTATACTGAGTTGACGTTGGGAAGCCCCTCATTCTTCCTTGAACTTTCTCCAGATACATATCTTCTACGTCATCTAGATAATGATGTGGGAAATCGGCTTCACAAAACTTGTAGAGCTATTCGTCTTGCCTCTTAACCACTATTTCCTTCATGTAGACATAATCAAACCGTTTATCTTCCAGGATTTTCATGATTGCGACAATGCGGCCTTTGTTCTTCACATCACCGGATGTACGTTCACGTCTGTGAGTATAGCCGAGCTTTCATCGTTCTGACCAGTTCTGAATTCCAAACAAAGCATCTCTGTTGTATTCCACAATAGAGTTGCTGAAAATAGGAGCGGTTTCTTCAATGTTTGGAACCTCATAACGAGCAGCTGGTACTGAAATCCTTAATGAAGACTTGTAGCGATCTTTGGAAGCTTTGATGTCGTGTTGCAGGTAGCGGAGATCATAGTTGAAGAAGAACCGATATGGAATTCTAGGCTTGTCAGCAAAGCCTTGAAGAGGTAAAGGTTTTGTCCAGTCGGTGAAGTACGGTTCGTTGTGTTTTCCATGGGCATCGAAGTTGCTTTCCGGATTAAGCCAATCAAAGGAGTCTGATAAAGCTGATGCAATGTTCTGCAAATGGTAGTCCAGCTCTATTTTGTTTCCTGATCGTGCCTTAAGAAAGTCACGAGCATCCTTGTTGATTCGCCTAAGTTCAGCTTTCGTCACTTTTTCCAGCTGAAGACCCGAAAGAATACTCTGAGCGTATTGTAAAGTGTTGCCCGGGAGTGGTTCTTCGGTTTCAAGCGGTGGATGAGCTTTAATCATTGTAGTGACCCATTCAGATTCAGGAGCCTCAGGAGCATCTAACCATGTAAAGCGTTTGGTTTGCTTCTTCTTACTCTTAGACTTGTCGGTCTGAGTTGTTGATGATATTCCAGCTTGTGGTTCAGGAGATTCAGTTTGAATGAATTCATGTTGTGGTTCCTCCTGTTGATCATCTTGCTGAAGCATGAATGGTTCTTCTGCTGCTGTAGGTCCAGACTTGGGTGCTGAACTTTGTGGTTTGCGGGTAGAAGTCTTAGATGCTGGTGGTTGTCTGGATGATGATGGTTTGCGGCTAGACTTGGATCTTTTGCTTTGTGAGTCTTTGTCCGGATCATCGTCTTTTCTTGGACGTTTGCGTGTACCAGCGGCTTCTTTACATGACTCTGTTGCCCTCAGGGATTCAAGTAATGCAGCTTCTTCATCAGTCTTTTCTACCTTTTCAGCAAGTTTGGAAGCTAACAAAGTTTCCAGTTGTTCCACGGTTAAATCCACAGGCTCAGTAGGAGGCCTGTTCGTTTGCAGATAGAAAGGAGTTGACTGAAGCGTTTTGACGATGTTTTTACGAATCCTGATGTCTAGCTCATTTCTGATGGGTTTCAGCAGTTCAGACAACTCTGGAGTTACTGTAGATACAAGATTTTCACCCAAGTATTCTTTGGTGTAGTCTTTGATCATCTCTTCCATATCTGCTGTCATGTACTTGTCAACTTGAGCTTTAGTCTGCATTAACTCCTGTACTTTATCAGAGAGCTGAGTAACCAGTGTAGTCATTTTCTTCATTTGGTCTTGAAGATCACCATCGTGTTGTTGTGGTGTTCTCCTAGTCCTTGAAGATCCCGCAATATGCTTTGCCCGTAAAAATGCTTTTGTAGTTCTCAGACTGGCTTTCTTCATTCTTGGTCTTTTTGCTTTTGGTGGTGGTGGTGGTGGTGACTGGTCTGATGATGATGATGATGGTTCTGCTTCTCTATCTGATTCAGAGTGAGGTCGAGATGGATCTTTAGGTGGTGTACCTTGAGGGATTGGAGGTCGTTCCGGTGTTGGAGACCTATCCTTTGGCGGTGATGGCATATCGGTGTCGAAGAATTGATCATCTTGATCTTGATCATGGGGTTGATCATCAAGATTTTCTTCTGCCAGTTCCTCTGAGGTTTTCTTACTCAACTCCTCTTCTTCCTGACCTTTGGCTTCGACCTCTGGAATTGTTGTCTCAGTTTCCTTTTGTAGTTCATCTGTAGCCTCTTCAACTCTAGCATCTTTCATAATAGTGTTACCCTCAGCATCCTTTTCCAGTTGTTCTGTTGTTGTTTCAGTTGCTGTTGGAGGTATCACTGTGCTGCTAGAAACACCTTCTCAAGCTTGGAGTTCAAGTTTTTGCTGATGAGCTTGTTGCAATTGAAGGTTGAGACGAGCAGCCAATTTGAGCATTTTCTGCTCTTCCTTTTCTAGGTATCGGGTGTCAACGATTATGCTTTTCAGCTTGCCTTTGTCAGTTGAAGGTTCAGATTCAGGTATCACAGTTTCTTCATCATCATTCCCAGGTTCACGGATGACAATTCCTTTTCTTGGTTGTTGTTGTTGCTCATGGAGAGTTTCTAAACTTAGTTGTTTTGCCAGTTCGAGTTCAGGATCCTCTTGCGAAACATACCTTATTTCATAGTCCCCTCCTTCATCTGTGTCGGTTTCGGTTTCAGAGCCAAATTCTGACCCACTAGCTTCTGATGGTGGTGGTGATGGTTCAGGTGTGATGACTTTCTTCTTGATGACTTTTCGTTTCGGGGCTGCAGCAGGTTTAGACTCTGGTTGTTTAGGAGCTTGAGTACTGCTGGAGCTTCCAGACTTAGCACCTCTCTTGCTGCGAGTCTCCCTTATGTATCTGGGAACTTCTTCGGTTTCAGAAATGCCTACTCTCCCAGCTTTGTAGGCTAAGTCGTAGATTCGGTAGTTCGAAGATGCAAGAATCTTGTCATTCAAAAGATTGTCAGGTATTCTCAGGCCTGTGGTCCTTGGAGTGAACTGAATGGACTTGACGAAAGCAATCTTGTCATCGTCCACAATGCTGTGCTTTGGTTCGGTACGGTCAAACATCCTTTGGCGAAATTCAGGAGTTTTGCCAACGAGGTAGTCAATGAGCATTTTGGTGAACCTTAAGAAAGGAATCATGGTTCGACCAGTAGTACGGATCTGAAAGATGATGTCGCTCATGATTGGATCTGCAAAGTCAATGTTGGCCTTGCTCATCATCCCCCAGAATACTTGCAGATGGGATAGTCAGGGATGTTCATGACCACTCTTCCGTCCCGTGATAGATTTGATGATAAGCATGTAAAATGTTCTCCAAGGTTGAGGTAGATACTTGACGTTTAACTTGGACAGTATAAGCCTGGAGGACTCTTCTGTATCATAACCAAGCTCAATCATGTAGTCAAGTACTTCAAGCTCTATCAACATCGGTTCATATTCATTGGAAGTAGGGAGCATTAGAACCGTCCTGAGAACATCTAGATCAACTTCGTATTCCTGTTGCTCTAGAGTGACCTTGAATGAAGCATCATCCAAATTGACCTGAGCAGTGTGCCAGAACTGGTGAATGTAGAAGGTTGGAACAGAAGCAGACTTCGTAAGCATGCTCTTTCACGGATGCGCCAATAGAATGTCTTTGACGATCCGGCAAGAATCTTCAGTAATCCTGAGCTTGTTGAAGTCTATACGAAGATTGTTCTTGCCAAGGGTCACATGGTAGTCAGCTGGAACTACTTCACCAAGTGTTAAAAGTGGAAGATTCTGTACGGGTGCGTTTTATGCTTGTTGTTGTGGTTGAGCCATTGTGAACTGAAAATATGATGTTATAAGATCAAACATTCAACTTGTTAGTTTGTAAGTTAACGTACGAGTTTGATACTTAAGACCATTTCATTTTCCATTTAGCATGAAAAATTCATTAAGTACGTGAGATGTTGTTATGATGATGATAGATTGCATATAATCTAAGACGTAACGATAAGCATTCAAAACATATTATGCAAATTAAGTACATCTAATAGATTATACAAACACTAAACATCCACAACTTAATGATGCAATGGTCACATACACATGAATACAAGTTCACAAGAATACAACTTAGTTTTTACAAAGTTTACATGTTATACAAACTTTTCAAAAATTATTCTAAGTGTGATCTCCATAGCTTGTAAATCTGTGTTCTCGATAACTCTCCAAATCAGTGATCTCGATAACATTTGTATTGAGTGTTCTCAATAACTTTCAAACTGAAAGATCTCGATAACATGTAATTCAAATGTTCTCGATAAAACGATTCCAAGGTTTGCGATAAAACAGCCTTAGCAAGATTTCAATAAGATTAAGGTTCTCGATAACAACATGATCTCGATAACATTTATTGAAAAGATTGCGATAAATTATAAAGATATCTCGATAACTTTCATTATGAGGTATCTCGATAATCATATCGAATGTTTTCGATAAGTGTTCTCGATAAAATCACTTTATCGAGAATTCTTATACAAGAACTCTCGAAATCATCATGTAGACATACGTATGTGAAAATTTGTTGATTCCTTGTGTGAACCTGAGACAATTGAGTGCAAAAACAAAGTGATACACACAGCCAACAAGTACATACATGATTTCGATAAGTATCATAAACCCTAATCTATCTAGATCATACGTAAGACGGATACATGTTGTTTTATCAATGAATTCATGCAATTAAAACTCAAACAATCATGTATTGACCATATAATCAGGATAAACAACAACAAATGAGAAAGACCCAATTTAGCGAAACCCACAAGAACATCTAGATCATTCAAAATCATGAAATTGAGACAATTAAAGCATAAACACATGTTCTCATACACCTAACTAACATATCCCACCACTTAAATCAAACAAACTAACACTTCTTCTCAAAAACCCAATTTGTCGAAAACGTAAGATCATCGAAATCCATTAAATCATGTTTTAGGTTAAGATTAGAGCATGCTAGCATGATGAGGACAGTATATAACACAAAAGCCCTATGATTAATCAACCTAATCATCCATAATCAAGGATCTCAATATTTGTGTAAACCCTAAGACTCGAAATGCAAATTACGCAAAATCTAACCATTGATTTTCAAATTCCATAAAAACCCTATGTTGTATTAACACAAAGATCATGGAATGACTTACTTTTTGAAGATCTATGGAATAGATTATGAGTTTGAATCTTGGCCGTGTGATGTTAGTGAGAGAAGTAATAATTTTTGTTTTTGATAAAAAGGAAAAACGAAGGGGGTGATTGGTTAGTAGTGTAATTTTTGAATCTTTCACATCTTGGCAACTTAAGTCCCTTAACTACATGTTTTCTATTTTAAGTCCTAATTAAAAGTCTAAACGGTTAACTTAGCGACTTATGGCAATAATAACTTCTAAGGCATAACCTAATAGGAAGAAATGTCAAACTTAATTGACATAAATGTATTCCGTGAAATACCACCAAAATTAAAAGCAAAA